>JAJKFJ010021307.1:0-24860 GCA_027382625.1 Tetmemena sp. SeJ-2015
ACTATTTGAATTTTTTTTTACTTTGAAAATAGATTATAGTTTAGGAATGAGACCCGGTTGAAAAAGTTTTTTCTTTACAAAATAATAATTTTTTTTCCCCGGCCTATAGCAGGAGTTGGGGTTTTCGTGAACCTCTGAGCTGAAAGTGACAGACATTTCCTCACTCTACTCTTGATCAAAAGATTAGCTGATAATAACTATCTTAAGAGTTATTATGCTAAAACTTGGATTAAAATATTTTAGGTTAAGTATTTTATTAAAATTAATTTCAGCCAATACCTTATTTCAACTTATTCATAAATCAACTCTATATATATATGCTTAGAGCATCATTCCAGGCATTTTGAATAACAATGATCTCACTTCTTTAGCTGAGTCAAATTTCTTATTAGCATTAAAGATAATAGCATATGATACGTTCTATGCGAATGAGCATTTCCACGGCTTGATGAAGAAAGTTTGCGAGCAGTTGAACATTAAGGTGAATAAGGTGATTGATGGATCTGGAAAGGAGGTTGAAATCGCTGGCAGCATTGAAGTGAAGGGCATCAAGGGAACTGACAAGAGAAATTACCTAGTAGACTTGCAGGGACTCACTCCTAGAGATGCTAACTATAAGGGAGAAGAATATCACACTTGCCTCCTCAGGCCAGAGTTGCTCCTTATCTATCAGAGAACCAAAAATATCGACTATGCTCAAGCTAAAATGGCTTATCAAATTGCAAGTCAAAGGTAGAGCAAAAGAAAATTGAGGATATGAATGAGGAGGAAAAGGAAGCTTATTCAAAGCAGAAAGCAGAGGAGAAAATTAGTTAATCATCAATAGTGCAAATTCTGCAAAGTTCTTGAAAGATCAAGCTCTTCCCAAGCTACTCAAGGATTTACAAAATCTTGAAGGAGTACCAGCTTTTTCAGAATAAAGGCACTATTTATTCCTTCATATTTTCAACGAGTACATCAGAGAAAGTAATAAAACTTATTCGTTTTTCATTGACGAAATTATCTCTTCAAAGAGAAATCTATTGCAAACAACTTGATTCTTATAGAAAGACCTTCCGCCCTCTCATTGAAACATTTTTGCATGACTTGCCAGAGAAGCAGCAAGATCTTAAGAGTCTTCAACATGCCAATTAATCTTTAATTAATTATTGATTTTTGTTGGATTAACCTCTTGAGAGATCTTTGCCTTAAACTTGGAATCAAAATCATGAGCAATAAGTCTAGCCAAGCTCAAAAGGCTGAAAAGAGCAAGAAGAAGAGATTTATAGAGAATTATCTGCCCTTCTAGACTGGCGATATTTAAATTTTTTTTTTCTAAATGCTATCATTCTTTAGGAAAGAGTTCTCGGATATGATCACCTCTTTAGTATTGAAAAGAATGCTGATTCTTAAGCAAGGCATTTGAGTACATGCATCGCGCCTTGAATTTAAAAAAAGATAGCTGCTGGTGAAAATCATCCCGACATCGCATCTCTTTATCTTAACCTTGGCCTGATGTATCCTGAATTAAATTTTCCCTTTTTCTTTCCTTGAGGGGGCCTTATATTAAAAAGGGATAAAACCACATCCAAGTTGCTCAAAGCTATTAGACAATAGCCCATGCCTATTTCCAGCTTCACGACTTCTCAAATATAACAGGAACGCGCTCACAAGATAATAACTTAGATTTTGCCCGAGAATGATCAATACATTAAGAACTCCCAGGCTCAAATGGACCAATTCATGAAACTCTCCGTCTACGTGGAAAAGATGAAGGCTCAAGAGAAAAACGCAAGACCAATCGGCTCCAACAAATCTAATGCAGCAGCAGGTTTACCTACTTCTCAAGCCTCTAATCTGAGCTATTTAGAGGTTTTAATGCTTTCTTGAATATCAGGAATCTTAGGAAGCACAATAACTTTAAGCTTAAAAGGCTAGAAGTCTCTATCTTTCAAGATCAACATAATATTGTATAAACATTTTTAATACATAAGATGATCCCTTTATCAAAGAATGTAAAATTAGAAAAATAGGAATGTGCTTGATGTCTTGGAGTACAACTACGTCAGAGAAAAAACAATTTCAGTTCTGTGAAGAAATTAATATACTCAAAGATTGAGGGAGCAGATGGAAGCCTAGGCAAAGTAATACCAATCTTCGGAATAGAAGGAAGGCGAATCGAAGCAAGAAACCTAATGAATTTTGAATTCCATATGGTGCAAGTCATAATGATTTTTACTCTGGGATTAAATAGACCTAATTAAATTCTATAAATTAGATCAGAAAATTAAATAAAAACGATCAAGAGATAAATTATTCAAGTGATATTGAGAAATAAAAAAATTAAGATAAGAAAAAACTTTATCAGGTAATTTCTCCTCTTTCCCATACTTCAATTAATTAGTTCACTCAATTCTTCCCATCAATTTATTGATGTCAAAAATAACTACGACTCTAAATTGATAAGATAAAAGATGCTTTAATAATGATTTCCTTATATTTTAATTTAATTAGAGCAGAGAAAACTTGTTTATTTTGAAACTCTATAATTTGGCCAAACTTACAATTTTTAGAAGATCCTTGCAATCTCTCGTTCTTGATAGGAATCCAATTTATTCAAAATATATTGAGCCATGATGATCGAAATGTATTCTCATTAAGATCTAATATTGAGAAAATCAGAGAATTAATAAATAAATACAAAATAGATAAGATAACAGAAGATAATTTAAAATCCCCCCCCTTAAATAAAAAAAATTGTAAATCCAAAAATTTAAAAAATCCAAAAAAAAAATTTTTTGGGGTTTCCCGGGGGAAAATTTTAATTTTAAAAAAAGGGGGTTTAAATTTTTTTGAAAACAATTTTAAAATTTTTTTAAAATTTTTCCCCATTCCAAAAGACATCATTTTTGCTTTAATTTTTTAAAATGGAGACTTTTTTATCAAAAATTAGGGGGGATATTTTAGAAATTAAACCGAAGAAATCCTCAAAAATAAAGCGAACCCTTTAAAAAAAAAATTTTACTAAAACCCCTTTTTTTTAAAAGTAGGAAGAAAAAAAATTCCTTAGATTGTTACTTAAAGCTTTCATGTAATTCAGAATGAAGGTAATTGCCAACTGCAACTTTAAAAAAGACGATCAGAAACTTTAACTGATTAAGCGACTCTTCCCTTTTGGGAATGTGAAACGAAGAAGAGCCTCTGGCTGTGTAAATTTTTGTTTGCTTTCCTTGGTGGGCATTTTTAAAAAGATTACCTGAAGAGAAATTGTCACCGGTGCACATTCGAGAAGCTGATGGTGTGAATTGGGAAAGTATTAGTTCAAAGTGGGGAGTTTAATGATGCGAATCGGTGAGATTAAGTAATTCTAAATTCTGAAGGCGCGTATCTGCAAGGAAAGGCATTCCTCTTATGAGATATCATAAAAAACCTAAGTGGGAGTTAACAAGTAAATTTACAGTGCAGGACGCTTATAAGAAGGACATAAATAAACTATTATGAGATATCGCAAGCAAGGAAGCACAGGGAAAACAAAGTAAGGTTACCATTTAAGACAGCATGACGAGAAACCAAGTTCCACTTGAAGAAAGTAGCAGAGTAAAGGATCATTTAAGCAAATAAATATAACGCATCTAGATATATTTGTGGCACTCAATCTATGAAAACATAAAGTACTTTTGTATTTAATGACTAATTCTCTGATTTTCTCAATAATGCTTCTTAACTCCTCTCTTATTAAGTGTCCTAATTTACTAATTTTGAGCCCAAAGAAATAATATCTTCCTTAAGATAACATTATATACCTTATTTTCTCTTTCAGGTTTATACTTGATTCGTAAACTGCTTTGTTTTGCATTCTCTTTTTAATTAAAATGTTCCTCGAGCGCTTCACTTACTTTAAGCTCTTCTTGTGTCATGTGAGACTTTCTCTTCACTCCGAAGAATGCGCACCCAGATCCACTCTAAAAGATATTAGGAACTATAATAGGAGAAAAAGCATAATGGAATTAGTTGAAAAGACAAAGTTTTCACTTGCTATTTTTAGAGAGATTGAAATATTTTTTTCTTCTATGATAAATTCATTGTATATTTTAATCTTCTTCCATCAGTAAAAGCAACGATATCTTCGTAGGCTGAAAATTTGGATTTAATTTTCAGGGTTGTTTCAAAATCCAAGTCCCAATTCATAAACAAAGTGTGTTCTTTTGGAGATATCACAATATAAATGAAAATACTTTTATAATACATAATAATAGAAAAGCATTTTTAAACAAATTTAAATTCAATTAAAAGAAACCTAAAATGTGGTCAATTATTATATTATAAATTAAAGATTAAGGATCAAGATAGTTTGGATCGTAATTAGGGTAAGAGGGGAGTTTCAAAGTGAATCGAATCGTTTCACCGTCTTCTAAGATTTAAACTTCTAGGAAATCTACGTCCTTTACAGGCTGCTCCTTTTAACTTCTCCTCAGCAGTTAAGCTATCATTCAATTTTGTATTAAAAGAAATTCTTTCAAATGTTCCTGAATGAAAAGTCTGACATATAAATAACTATCTTAATTATAGAAGACCTTTAAATTAAATTTGAATTATATTTTATCATCAACCAAGCATAGTGCTGAAATTATCAAGCATCTTTTGAATTTTAATTGAATTAATGAATAATTTCCAATATCTTTTTAACTTGTCTATCTGATTTTTTGACTGAATACGACTCCTCCTTATATATTTGTGCAAGTTTCTGCTTTTCTTTCTCAGTGAGATTAGCATCGTGTAATAATTCTTTGTGAGCCTGCTTGAGCTCGTCTTGATAGCCCTAGTAGCCGGTCTTGATTTATTCATCTGCAAATGACTCTAACTCCTGCAACTCCAAAATATCATCCAAATCCTGCATTGTCAACTAACCATTCTTAAATTACTTAAAAATTGACTTGTCTGCTTTCTAGAGAAATTCAATCGCTTTTTATATTCGCATATTTGAACTCATTTAAAAAATAAAACAGCAAGAATAGTAATTCTCACATGGAATTTTAACTTCGAAATTGATTTTTAAGCAACATATATTTGAATTCGAATTTATTATAAATAATTGAAGCTTTATTTTAATGAAAAGGAATAAAAAAGATTCAAAAATGGAGATTATTATCCAACAGAGTATCAGCTAATTAGTAGTATTTCTGTCATCCATCATGAATTTACTTACTTAATCATTTTTAATTCAAAAGGATCAAAAAACCCCATCCCATATATTTTTATAATTGAGCATAGATCATATTAATATAGAAAATTTTTAAAAATTACAAATAGATGACAATATAAATCGAGAATATTCTATATTTTTGCTTTCAATCATTTTAAATTTTGAGATAAAATTATAAGAAAATATTTATTTGCTCTAAGAAGTTAAAAATTTCATTAAACTTATGAGTAAAAGAAATCATTTAATTAAGCAAAATTCTATTTTATGATGTTTTCTTTTATTTTAAGACTGCCATTAAAATAAATCTTGCAGCTTTATAATATATTTTTTGATAGATTTATAATTAGAGTACAGATAAAAAAAATTTCAACTATATCTTCTCTTCTTTTAACTCATATTTCCTATTTCGCTCCTCTTCTTCTTATTCGCTATCTTCTAAATACTCAATTCTTTAAAAATCAAAATAATGATAAAAATTTTATTACATTTTCTTACAAATAATTATATGAGCGTAATTGTTCGATTTAAATTATGAAAAGTAATTTTTATTTTGGCTTATCTATGTATTTTTATAAAATTAAGATAAATTATTAATTTGATTCCTTCTCTTCTTGGTGAAATAAGAGTAATGCTTTTTCCGGAAATTTTTGCTAAGGTTTTTTGTTTAAGTTCTGGTATATTCCTTGACTTATATTACCTTTTATATTTCAATAAGGGCTCATCATCATTTTTTTAATCTTCATTCAGATTATGTTCTGAGGTCGTAAATACATTTTAATTTAGTTATAAATATATCAAGTGTCAATAATAGAGTTTAACTTAAACTGGTCCCTTGCTTTTACTTTTTATTGGTATTTTGGCTTTTTGTTTATTTTCTTTCTCTTCACTTACTTTTTCAA
Source organism: Tetmemena sp. SeJ-2015 (assembly GCA_027382625.1). Classification (NCBI taxonomy): domain Eukaryota; phylum Ciliophora; class Spirotrichea; order Sporadotrichida; family Oxytrichidae; genus Tetmemena; species Tetmemena sp. SeJ-2015. The sequence goes on from JAJKFJ010021307.1 coordinate 6,082, forward strand.
CTATTCTTTTATTTTTGTTCTTTTATGTTGCTATTTGGACTTGGCTTGACATCATCTGTCGGCTTCTTTTATCTTCCTTTCTTCTTTATGCTTTTAATTATCTAAGAGTCTTTTTTATTTTCCTCTTGCTTTTTATCCTCGCTTTAGATTAAAAAATAATTACAAGTGGGGTATCTACATCTGCGTTTTAAGATTTTGAGATGCTTTGGGTCAACTTCGAAGGCCGACCCCTGGGCCTTGTCTAAGTTTTCTTTTCTTCTCCGGAAATTTCCAAAAAATAATTTTAACAAATTAATATCAAGCATAAAAAATATTCCGCCTCTTTGGAAACTTCTATATTTTCAACTTGCTTTAAGCTGGTTTAAACCTTATCACCTACTGTTCTTGGCTTTTTCGTTATCTTTTTTGTCTCCTAAGCTGGGCTCTCAATAGCAACTTCATTTTATATAGTATCTACTTATTTTGGCTGAGTTTCTAAGCTTTTCTACTCTTTTTTACTTTACCCCTCAGCCAATGCTTTTGGGACAGTGGTAGTCAGTGACTCAGCAACTGCTTTTGAAAGAGCTGAATTTATTTTAGTGAGGTCGATGGCAGACAATTCATTGCTCTAAGCTCTTTTTTATGCCTTAGCCTTCATATGTTCCAAATACTCGGATTTAGTCATCTTACTCTTTTTAAAGCTTGAATTCACATTTGCAGCGCTTTTTGTAAAGGGCTTCTTTTAAGCACCCACTTTATTCACAGCATCATCTTCAGTCTCTATACTTAAAAATTATTGAACTTTATGAGCTGCTGCTGGTTTACTTATTTTTCCATGGATTTTACTTCTATGGCTAAGGTTATTCATTTTCTAAGCTATCTATCTACTTGATGATCTTTCCCTCTTTCTTTATTCTATTTATTATCGACTCCATCATTTTCTTGCTTATTGTCATAAAAATAAAAGTTATTTGAATAGTTCAAAGTTCATCACTAAGTTCATTTCTCAGTATTTTTTTGAATATCAACTTTATATTACAATTTGGAATAATACATTCTCCGCACTTTAAATATCTGACTAAGTTTCTTCTCTATCATTTCCTTGTGAATTCTTTGGTTTGGTAGAAAAATGTCTGTACCAGCAAATTTATTACATTAGACCTTGCTACATTAAATTCTCTTACACATTCATGTTACCCCTATTAAGTGAACTATTCAGATAAAAGCCTCTTTGATTGTGAGCAAGGTGTCTTATACACATGCCACCCAAATTATAAGCTTTTAAATTGCTTGCATGATTAGTGAGCTGAGGAGGAAAAAGGTTTCTCTTGCCCGAAAATACTAAGAGTTAACTTAATTTTTAGAGTTGCATGTTTGATTATTGCTTTATATTTAAATCTAGATTTTAGAATAATTTACCCTCCTCATATATCAAAACATGACTCAAAATTTTTTTTATAAGTATCCCTTATCTCATGTATGAAATCTAAAATAAGGTAAATTGTATTTGAAATGGTAAATATTCTCACTCTCTGACTTATTTAAACCAGATAGTTTGAATTATAATGAGAAACTGATTGGAAAATATAGATTTCTATTTAATCGTATTAGTCGATTCTTGTCCTCAATTACTATCATAAAATAAGATTCCTATATTTTTTGAAAAAATATTTCATGATAACTGCTTCTGTTAATTTAGTATTTAATAAAAGGCACCGCATTATTAGAAATAAAAATTAATAAGCGAGTTTAAATAACTATTGATTTGTAAATGCAGCTAGCGCAAGCCACCAACAAAAACAGAGATCAGTCGCCTCTTTCCTAGAAATGCGGCAATAACTCCCACAGAGATAATTCTATTACCAAATTTATATAATGCCTTAAATTTAATAAAGACAATATTTATTAAAAATCAGAGAAGGGACTTAACACATCAGCAGGCAGAAGAACTAGAGAGATGAGGAAGAGGGGAGATGGATCTGTAGAGAAGGAAAATATGCTCAGACAGAACTTAGAGTGGAGCCTGAATAGTTTTAAAATTGATGGAGATATAAGAGTTTTGCATTTATATGTGTGAATAGGTAAGTTAAAGTGTGGTGATTACAATAGAAATAACTCATTAGCAATCTAACTCCATTCAATTTAGTATAACTATAAAAAATTAATTATAATTCATTAGAGATAGCAGTGAGAAGGGAAGATCTTCCAAGCCTCACAAGGAGAGTGGAAGACTGTCGCACTCAAGCACTAAGTCTTCATCTAACTACGGAGGTGAGTAGGGAAAGCAGTAGTCACCCCGCAGAAAGAATGATTGTTTACTTGATGACCACATAGATATTTAACTTAACAATCAAACTCTTATTAAAAAAGCAAATCACCATTCCTCATCCTCTCATCAAATTTTAATGCAGAGATAAGGTTAAACTTTTTTATCAAAAGAATGCGGCCAAAGATTTCTCAAAGACTCCTTAAGTTCGATATATTTATGTATATTTTAATATATTATCAAATAAATATCGATAAAATGAAAAAGACCAAAACTTTTTAGAATTCAAATATCAAAGACTCAGGGTCTAAAACAGATCTGAGGAGAGATAAGTCCGCTACGAATCCGCAAATGTAATCCGTAAATGAAATCTCAGAAAAATACCTTCTCAAGCTATATCAAAAAATCTCCAATCCAAAAATAGGCTATCAAAAACTCTAGACAAGATATTTATATAATTTAAAGTCAATTTATAAGACAACCTATTGAGTAAGAGCAGGATCTATAATATTTTACAGAGTATTGTGTTAACTATTTTATCAAATGGTGACAAGAAGAAGTACTCTGAGTTATTTCAGCAAGAGATCCCATTCAATACAACCTACTGCCGGTCCAGCCATAGAGGGCAGGATTAGCAGGAGTGAGTTAGGTTGCACAGTATAAAAATCCATTTTAAGTATAGCAGCAGAGATCTAAGCTCAGATATTGTAACTTCCAATAATAAAAAGCTAAGCAGGGAAATGCTATCAAACAGAACAGTCGAAAAATCTGATCTCAAAAGATAATCATTCATAATTTGATTATTAAATCTTGAAATTAAAAAGAAAGAGTCCAAGACGTATGAGAGAAGGAGCACAGTAAATTGATGAATTGGATAATTTTGAGGTTTAAATACAGAGTCCTGAATACAAAATACCTAGTTCAAATCACAAGACTTAAATAAGATCAAGTGAAAAACTTCTAAGTTCGCAGCAGAAATACAGAGATAACAGAAAATAAGAAGAGACGATAGCTAAGAAGCAGAATAATTTCCATCACCAATTAGTTTCAGGAAATCAATAGTCAGTCTCAAGGTTGAAAAATGTAGATCACAAGTAGAATACTTAGTGCAAAGCAAGAAGCCTCATGCATAGCCCAGGGATTTTAGCTAGCTTTGATCAAGTACCTTATCTTTAAATATTTTTGAATGAATTCAAAACCCTCTTCTTAGAGACTTTAGCAACTGTTAGAGTGCACTATGACTAACTCTATAACTCGTTCAAATTCAAAAAATAGGAAAAATTTCTCCACAATAGACCTATCTCACTCTCATTTGAAAAATTAAGATACCATTTAGGAAGTCAACAATCGTCATTCAAATTACTTATAAAAATACTAGAACAATCCAAATATCTTGCCTTCTAAAATCTTTCAGTCTTCAGACTGTAAAAACGAGGCAGATTCTCAAGATCCTTTCAAATCGCCAGAAAACTTAAGATTAAGCCAGAATAGAAGATCAAGCATTGGGAAAGAAAATTAAGATGGGGCACCTTATCTTTCGGAGGTCAAGAGAGCTAAATTTAAATGTATGTGATGCTAAAATATATCTTGCTTTTTAATAAATTGAGTTAATATCTTACAGAGAGCAGTTAAATTAAGAATGTGAGAGTAAACCTTCATGCGTAAGATGCAAGCGGGGTTAGAAGAATAGATCCTTAGAATAATATGGTCAACGTCCTTCAGTAAAAATATCTTTGTGATTTTTTTAAAAACGAATGTCAGTATGAATGTATTTGATGTTCAAGCCTTCTCCTGATTACAAAGTAAGAATCACCGCTCAAAGTTTATCTCATCTATTTATAGTTAGCATAAGCTCAAATTCGAGAGAAAAGCGAAAAGTTTGATATCAACAAGAATCTTTACCCATCATTGGTTGGAGAAAAGCTAACCAAAGAGTAAGTTTAAGATAAAATTAAAGGTTTTTAGTGGACTCTTAGCAGGAAAAGTGGTTGACGCTTGCTTCTAAGACTTGCTAACAAAGGATCCTTTTTAAATTGTCCACGAGCAAAGAAGAGCAGAGGCTGCAAGGAATACTTATGAGACTTAAAAACTTGCAGATTCAAGAAGCCTGCTTGCCAATAAAAATGTCATCCCCAAGGAAACAAGAAGAATAACTCTCGTGCCTCAGCATTAATTTGAAGAGCTTGAGAAAAGAAAAGCCCTTGCTGCTAGTGCTTGGTTAGGGGGCTTCCAATCAAGAATATTCACACTAAATGACTTTAGAGGAGAAGCGCTACATCTGGGAAATGTAATGACTAGAAGCCCATAAAGCAAAACAAGATTATCAGTTCAGGCTTTAAAACTAGTTGAGTCAAAACTTAAAGGAGATCTATAGTAACAAGCCTCTAGTGAGTTACTAATCTGCAATTAATTCTCCTGATAAGAGGGTAGGAGAACTGGAAAGGGATCTTTCGGTTTATTCTAGCAAAGAAAAGCTCTAATCAGCTCCTTAATCTCCCAAATATAATACCATGAACAACAAAAAGTAGTCATAAATAAATAATAAAAGGGGGCAATCTGCTTTAAAGTCTTAGAGCTTTCAAAAATGCATCAACAGCATTTCCACTAATATGACAACTCCTCAGACATCTTCTTACAATTATTCTGCTCTCGCAAATAAGCGCTTAAGCTTGACAGGCTCTGACCTTAGGCCTAGCCAAAAAAATAATTTGGAAATAGCCATTTGTATTCAGATTCTCAAAATTAATTAGGCTAGCAGTTTAGTGGATAATAACAAGCCAAGTTTGAAAGTGTGACTAGCTTCCCGGTAGGATATTTAAGCTTCGGGATTTTATTCATCGAATGCTACATTTAATAAACTAACCCTAACTCAAATAGTTTTTAGTCTCTTAACAATCAAACTTCTGAAATTTAATTTTTAACTCAAAATCAAATTTAATTATAACTTCAGCAGTTCAATCTTAGGCAGCATCATACAAGCCGAAGTATTTCAAGCCAAAATAAACTAACCAAAGTGAAATATTAGTTGGAGGTGAATTTAAACAACTTGGCACCCTATCCTCAGCAGTAAATAAGTTACATGAACTTTTAAAAAAATTGGTAATTTAATTTTATTGAAGCTTTAAAAAATTTTTTTTTGCAATTTTTTTTAATATCTTCATTTGGGTTTCTTTTTTTTAAGCTTATTTCCCCTATGAAATTGAGATTATAATCAAATCGGGGAACGAAATGTAATATTTTATGAAATAATAAGGGCAATTATTCTAAATTAGGGCTATACATTCGTATAATTTAAAAATTATCAAGGTTAAGTATATTAAGTAAAAATCTCATTTATTAAAGCATATTGAGATATTTCATTTGAGAGTTTTAGAAAGTAAAGTTAAAATAATTTTCACAAAAAAATCTTTGATATTTTATTGGAAACTATGATTTTATATTAAAATAGTAATTATTTCTATTCCAGAGATTTTAAGTCTCAGAATATAAAAATAGATCTTAAGAATCTTGCTTATAAAATTTACTTCCGGGACATGTCCTCCTCCTTATAACTTTTTCTGGTAAAAGAAATTCAATGGGAGAAATAACTTCCTAAATAAACCAAGCCAAGAATAAGGATCTGTATTTTAATTCTTATGTTAATCTTGACTATCAAAGTAATGGACCACAACAACAAAAAAGATTTTCACAAATGGGCAGAAAATCTACAGTTTCTGGTCACACATCATTCATTTAGAAGAAATAGAAAGTCCAAAATTTTGATTCGTGAAAATAAAAGCGCACTCTTTTATGATTGACGCAGCTTGCTCTTAATTTATAACAAATCAAAACTTAAATAAATAATTATAGCAAATAACATCTAACTGTTATAAAAAAAGTAGAATAAGTTATTTCTAGATATTTTCTTATATATTTATAGTTATTTATGATTTAACCTTTTAAATCTATCATGATGATTGAAAAATTTTCCTTAAACAATCTTTTTTTTCATTTTTAGATTTCATAGTTGAATTTTTTAATATGAAAAATCTTTGATTTTTTGATCGAGCATCTGATTACTAACTCACTAAAAAAAGTAATTTCTTTATAAAAATTATTTTCTAAAAACAAAAAATCCTTTAATTTTGTATACTTAAACTGCAGAATTTGTACTTATTGTGTCCTTTCAAAGCTGATGCCGTTGATTCTTAACAAGATGAATTATGCGAATTTAGATTTAAAACTGCATAAATTTATTTTATCGTTTAAAAGGTTTGAATGCATCTGCCTTTTTAGGGATTCAAACTGTTCTATAAAATAAATAGAGATCACTAAGACTCTAAAAATGTTTAATTTAAGAAGAATTTTAATGTTGACTTTAAACAATAGCACACACTTTATTAAAATAAGTAGAAATCTCATTGGATATAATAACAAATTTTATAATAAATTTGAATTAAGCTTGAATCTTAAATTATGGATATCTCTGACAACGAACTCAAAATATATCTGATTCGAAATGGATAAATATAATAAATGCCTTTTACAGCAATTGAATCTTCAACCTATAGAGAATTATTTTAGCAAAATTCAATATAGCATCCAGATTAAGCTGATAAGGTAATAAAGGAATTACTTATCTATCATTAACATCTATTTTTTCTTCGCAAAAAGGAAGCATAAATTAGGATTTTAAAAACAAGTGTAACTAGTAACAGTTTTACAGAGAGGATCAAATTCAGCAAGAAAATTCTGAGGATTATTTTACAAGTTCCTGCTTCTTTTAAATATATTTAGAATAAGAGGAGGAACTAGACTCTTAAAATTTAAAGAGTTAAGAGAACAAAGATGCATAAGAATTTAACTCTTTGAACGTAGTAAAGTCTGACAAGAGCATATACAGATTCTTTGACGAGCTGGCCAAATTCTCTGGAGAATTAAACCCATTCATCTGGGGTGAGAAGTAAATGGCATCGCAAGTTTTAAAGATGCAAAGCATTATAAAATTGTTTGCAAAGAGAAGAGCTAGTGTCAAGAGATATGTGAAGATCAATAAATATAGACTCATTAAACACTTTATAGGATACTTAAATTTCATAATTCCACAAATACGAGATTTATCGAGGCAAATTATATATCTAATCTCGCCGTAAAAATCTTAAGAGATTTTTAAGAACTTTTATGATAGTCCATCAATACCTAAATGCAAAAGGATAATTAGTGAGTGAAAAAAGAAGATAAAAAACTAAAAAATATTATGGTCATAATGTGATAATTCATAAAATTCTTTCTTTTTTCCTCTTTATATAATTTGAACACGCAAGATTAGATACCAAGTAGGAAGAATTAGATTACCACACTTGGCAAGGTCTAGGTGATGATATAAAATTGATAAATGCAGAGCAAAATGAAATCTAGGAAGGTGTGAGTGCCATTAATAAAAGTATTATGCTGCAGTTAAAGAACCTAGAAGGATGTAAAATTCGAGACCTGACATTGCTAATTTAAGGACTCGGAAGCTAAATTCTAGTCTTTTAATCTAGACTGACTGAGGAGGTGCTTAGTTCTGATAGTGATCGCTCGAAACAATTACAAAAAAGCAATTTATTATGATATTAAATTTATAACAGTAGAATAATTAACTAAATGTCTGGTTTTTATATAGTTTTGTAACATTAATTTCTTTAGATAAAAATTCAATTTCTTGGTTCAATCCCAACCTCCTAATTTGAAAAGGAAAAACTGCATATTTTTAAAAGTTATCAATTCTTATGATTATTTTTTAATAAGATGCTTTACTTTAAAAAGGAAATTTACCCACAAAAGAGACAAAAATAATTTCTCCGTAACTTAGGGCCTTATCTTAGTATTTGATTGGCTTTTATATGCAAATAACCATATAGAGGAGAGATCTCAATCATCAATATTTTGGAGAAAAAATTTAAATATAATTTAAATAAACTTCAACTGCTTATTTTTATTGAAAATCTTTGTTCATTATTTTTCTCAAATCTATATCCTTTTAAAATAGTATAACTTTTGTAAAAATTGGCCAATACAAAAATGAGCTTTACTTACAAATGACTGTTCAATATCTTATATTTTAAAGTAAAGTAAATTAAAGTAAAAGTAAAATTTAGGGAATATAATTAATAATCAATTTCAAAAAATCATCACTTTCGTACTGTTTAGAGAAATCAGTTATTATCCTATGTAAATATTTTAAACTTAATTTGAACTTTATTTTTGCTCTAATGAGAGTCTAAAATTATTTTATAATTAAAGTTAATTCATTTGATATTTTTTAAACTATAGATGTTTAAAATACTAAAATATTGAAGTAGAAATACAGAAATATAAAAATAATTTACTTCGAAAAAATGGAAAGGGAACCCAAAATATAAGACAAGTCCTCCATTTCTGAAAAGCAACCAACTAAATTGAGATTGACGCCTAAAGAAAGTTCAACTTACTTAGATTATTTTAAGCAATACTCTGATTAACATTCTCAGAAAGCTGACAAGGTAGGAGATGCTAACTCTTTAAAATTTTAATTGATAAACAAACTTGAGTTTTATTTATCTTAAACTGACTTATATCCATTCTCAACTTTATGAATACTTTTTTCCTCTTCTGTTTGTTTTCAGTTTTAATGTATGTATAGTTCATCGTGAATCCAGATAGAGCGAAAGATCTTTTCAAGAAATCTGGTCTTTCAAGTTTAATCCTCTCTCAGGTAAGAATCCATTTTCTAGTTTGAAAAAACCCATTCAAGATAATTGAACTCATACTTCTATCTTCTTTCTGATGAAAAGGAAGAAAGGAAAGATTTATTAACTTACTTGGAAAAATTCCTGGTCATAATCTTAAATCATTAATTTGCTTTTAGATTTACGAGATAGTAAATGACAGCGGCAAAGACTATTTGGACAAGACTTAATTTATGCGCGCTCTCAAAATGATTGAGTCTAATATACTTACACACACTTTTCGTTTTACTTCTTATTGCGATAGTTTAAATGCAGGGGACGCTCAATAACTACCAAGATCTCATTAACACTGGCAAAGTCAAACTTGCAAAAATATTTTATAAAAATATATATATTATATTCTTTTAGATGCAGATTTAGTAGAAAATAACTACATTGACAGCACTCAGACGAGGAGATATATGATGATAAACAACAAGAATTACAACAGTAATATTAATAATCTTATGAAGAAGAAAAGATGTTCCACCAATCAATATGGGGAAAAGCGAATTCTATAGTTGATTTATTCTTTTTTATGTATACGACAGTAATATTAGCTGATCCTACTGCAACAGTAATTTAAGAATGCGAAAACCATCTAGATGGTGTGAGTGTGGAGCGTGAGATAGGTCCATTTGAGGTGCGTGTTATGCTTTGGGGGTGTTTAGACTACATACTACCCTGTAGGAAAGAAGCACAAATTTCAATTAATTTATTAAAACTAAATCTTTCATGGCAAATATTATAATATTTTGTTATTAGAATCAAGCACAGCAATAAAATAAGAGCCACCCATTCACAAAAGATGTTCTTAATAATAATATTTAACCAAATAAGTATTTTTATACTGACTTATATATTACAAAATAAAAGTTAATTTAATGATTAAATGCTTATAAATTATCTATTTTAATCCTGAATTTTATGGTATACAACACACTTACGTAAGAAAATTTTTTAAATAGAAAATTATTTTAGAAAGTTTAAGAGAGTTTATAATCACCGTCTATTAAAGAGACAATTCTTGAGTATTGCAGTTGAGCGAAATAGGCCTGCATGTGCTGATGCAAATGGTATTGAGAGTTAGTATATTCCAGATTAAAGTCAGATGATGAGTCAAAATTTACCTTTATATTCTAGTCTAGGAAGTAGTAACCTCAATGATGAGACCATGATAATAAATAACAAAGCAGAGCATGCTATAGTTCACTAATAAGAGCAGCAGAATCAGTAATAGAGTCTCAACTATTTTTGTGTATCTGAGGACGATCATGATAATTCATATTTAATAGACACTTTCTATACAAAAATTCAGTTTTGAATAATAGAGGAGGATTTAATGAAAAGATAAATAAATTATATACAAAATTGAAAAAGAATAAAGAATTGGTGGTTTGAGTGCTTTCAATTTAAATAATTATTTTAACAATCGATTTAGATATAATAAGAAACAATTTATTTCCTTGCAAATTTTAACTACTAACCCCAATCCAAAGTATTATAAGTAATTAAAGAATAGAATAAGATGAATATTAAGATGAGTAGGTATACTCGATATATTTTGCTACAGAGAGGTTCTATCAAATTATTAAAGCAGAAACTCTAATTTATTTTTTATTCATTCTCGCTCAAGAAGCAATCAGGATGTGTAAGAGAACTTTCAGCTGCCACCAAATTGCAAACTCTTTGTATTTTAATTTTCTCTTTTAATTTATTTTACTCTATAAAAACCTGCTTCCAAGAAAATAAGTTGTTATTGTGTGTATGTGGGAATTTTTGTAAGACATTTTCCTAAATAAGTTCTAAAATTTCTTTTTTTCTTCTGAAAGATAATTCAGTTGACTAAGTATTTTCTCTCATACTCGCTTTTGGACAATTTTAGAATTTAGTAAGCATTTATTTATGATGAGCAGCAGCAGCAGGAAAAAGTAGATTATTCTTAAATAGAAAGAATGTCGATTAATCATTAAGTAGTTCAACCAGTAGCCCTGTCAAATAAAAAGCAAGAATAAAGTATCGAAACTGAAATATAAGAGCAATCATACTACAACAACAACAACAACAACTAAGGGGAGTAGTTAGATCTTTCCAGTGCTATAAAAGACTATATCATATCTGCTGCCGATATGGAAGAAGAGGAAGAAGACGAGAATCAAGAAAAGAGTCTCAATTATAAATAGATGAAAAAAGGCGATATTAAAAGGCTCAACAATATATAAATTAAGCAAATTTTTTTTCTCATTTTTTACTCAAAATTGTCAAAACCATAATATTAATTTATCAGGGAAAGAATTTCAATTATAATTACTATTAAATAAGGTTATAAACTTAAAAAAAAATTGTATATACAACTTTTAATATTTCTAATAAGGTCAACAAATAAGATGAAATTGAAGTGAAAATAGTTAAGATGGATTAAATATCCTCTGGCTATTTCGGGATGAGCTCATATACGCTTTACACGATTGAAACGAAGTTATAAAAATGTTTCCCAAAGTTTTATTTTGATGTTTAAAGGCTTGCAAGGGAAATTACTTTGACAAAAGTCTATACTCTGTCCAAAGGCGATTCAGTGATTTTGAGTGGCTACTAAACCAACTGACTATTCAAAGTAGATATAAGGGGCTGATCTTGCCTCCCCTCCCAGCTAAGAAGCTTGTGGGTAACATGGACGCCTCTTTCCTGGAGAAGAGAAGAATAGAGCAGTACACATCACATGATATTTGATTTCTTATTAAGGTTCCTACATTTAAATAGAGTTGGAGAATTTCTTAGAACTGATAGCCAGCAATCAATATATGAGACAGGATATGATGCTGAGGATGTTCCTTACTCTTGACTAAGAGGAGTTTTAAAAATTCTAAAACAATCCCTCTGCCTATGATAAGATCTTAGATATCTATAACACTCTGCCCTCCATGCAAAGCCTTTCTCTTGAAAATTTATCAGAGGCAGTTCAGACCTCCATATTTTCAGTCAAGGCCTAAATTCAAACTGTAGATGAGCCTCACTGGCTTTAATTCGAGGAGCCTTAGCTCGCAATCGCAAAAGAGGAGGAGATCAAAACTACTTATAGTCATACAATATCTACTTACTCTTATTCTTTCATCTATTATAAGTTATAGTGTTTACCATACGACTCGGAAGGTATTTTAAAAGCAAAGAGAGAATATAGAGCGCCAGAGCTAGGCAGTTGGAAAGATAGGAGAGCTGCTTCAAATGATCTATAACTTTGACAACACGAAAATAAGCTTGAAAGATAGTGGAGTATCCAACAAGGATGAGTTTTCTTCGGATGCTCATGCTAATTATCCATACAGTTCTGATGAGAGGAAAATTTTAACTCAGACTTGAATATTTTGCCTTTTTAATTTGATGATTCCTAGGATTAGGATGAGAATGATCTCACTCAGACAAAAACTGGCCAAGATTTCGACTCCTTGACATCTATAAAATCCGACCAAAGTATTCTCAAACTGTCAAAAGAGCTCTCATAATGCTAAAGCAAGTTGAATCCTTTCATCTGGAGTGAGCGCTACATGTCCTAACAGGTAATGAAATTACAAGGAATTAAGAAGTCTTTCTCCTAGAGAAGAGCAGATGTAAAAAACTATGTGAAATAAAATCAGCACAGACTTATTAAACAATTGTACTATAATTGACTTTTAAATTGATAACAAGAGAGGGTAGATCATATTTCACGAACTTAAGATCATTAATAATGGTTTGCTCTCACTAATGAGATTGAAGCAATCAATAAGGAGCTCTCTGATATCTAAATAGGTGTTAACTAGATGAACTCAAATATTATGAATGAGATTGAGACACTTGATTGCAGCAGAAATTAAGATATAACCCTGCTTGTTAAGGAACTCGGTTGGTAGATTTGGATCTACTACAGTAAGTAGAGTGATGAAGTCCTTAACCCACAAAGGAAAAATTTCAAGTGCCTGCTTGAAAAATTCTAAATTTGAACCACTTAAATGAATAACTAAGAGCAGCAACAATAACACGCATTCGTGTGTGTGTGCATGAGTATATTTTTGAATAGTTTATGTAGCAATAAATTCTTACATTTAATAAAATCTAACCAGAAACCAATATTTACTGTGTGAAATAGAGATAGATTGATGAATAGATGGTGTAATCATCATCGTTTTATTTGCGTTGCTTGGGATTAATTGCTTTCTTTTCTTCACTCACTCAAATAATTTAAAGATATTAAGATATCTGCAAGAGAAAAGAAACTATGGGGAATTGCTGTCAATCGAGGGAGGAACATCACTGTGAGCGCGGAAGCAGCTTTCATCCTACCATCTCAGTATCTGAAGGAGAAAAGATCAAGAAGCGCTTCTAGGAGAACGGACAAGAACACATCTTTCAATTCATAGATAAATTGGAGTTTGGAGAAAGATAAACGCTCCTTAGAGATGCTTCTCAGCTAGATCTAAATTTGAAAATCTAATCCTAAATTAATTACTCTTTAGTTTCTATTACTATTCAGTCTTTGATCATAATTATATTTAAGATGTCGAGTAAATAAATTACTTGCACCAGACGCTGATTTTAAACGGAGGAGAGGCAGAGACTAAAGGACCTGGCAAGCTTGAGTCTGTTGAGCAAAACTTAGTAGTAGATAAGTCGAAGCTTTCAGCCAAAGAGTTAGAGGAATTATGACTTTATTTGAGTGAGTTAGCTGAGTGTATTTTTATTTGCCTAGTCAGCTATAGCTAATTTATTTTTGTAGTTAAATATATGTTATGGATTTGATATAAAGTCTGAGTAGGGTCTGACAGACCAAAGGGCGAGTACGACATAGGTCTACCCAGTATGAAGTCTATCTTCTAGTTGCTGACAGAGCGATTCATCAAAGCTCAGCTCTTAGCTGCTGGCACTGATTAGGTGACTGATGAAGTACAGAATTGCAAGTTGTTGATTATGACCAGCCCCATTAACCATCACGAGACTCAAAAGTTATCACCAATTTAGAAATGACATCACTCATTTTTAAAGTTCTTCTTGTATAATGACTACTTCAGAGCAAATAGAAAGAACGTGCTGTTCTTCCAGCAGTCAATCTTACCTGCCATCAACCCAGAGGGCAAGATTCTAATGGAGGAGCCACACAAGATAGTGATGGCACCCAATGGAAATGGTGCTTTCTTCGATGCCATAAATCGCAATGCAAAAGTCAAGCAGCTCCTAGAAGATGGTATTGAGTATGTTCAAGTTATTGGAGTTGACAATTGTTTCTTATTAAATGTGTGATTATTAGGTTTAGTATAGTGCTTGCTAAATGTGCTAAACAAGGTTTTGGATCCAGTGTACATAGGATTCACAGTCAAGAATAAGTTGTAAGCAGCTATGAAGTCTTGTGTGAAGAGAGACGCAAAGGAGCCAGTTGGAGTTATTGTCAAGAAAGATGGCAAATACGATGTTGTCGAATATTCTGAACTCAGTGAAGCCGATGCAAATAGACTTGACCCTAAGACTAAAAATATTCAACATGCATACATTTTTAATAGACTAAGGAGCTGAAGTTCAATCTTGGAAATATCCTTATTTTCATCATGAAGGCAGATAAACTTCTTGAGCTTTGCAACAACTCAGCCTCTCTCAATAAGCTTTACCACAAAGCATTTAAGAAGGTCGGTTTCTGGGATTTCTAAGCAATGGAAGTATTGTGTAAAGTATAGATAATTTATTAAGTTCGTAATTTGTGTTTAGATTTGTCAATAATTAAGCCTAGCACTCCAAACGCCTACAAGTTTGAATTGTTCATTCACAACTTTTTACCGTTCTGTGATGCTGGTCGGTTTGGAGTTATGAAAGTAGTAAGAGAGGAGGAGTTCGCTCCAGTTAAAAACCCGGAAGGCTCAGATGTCGATGCCCCTAACACTGCTAGAGATCTCATCTTCAAATTTTCTCTATTTATTAAATTCTAATGGATTGGTTATAAAATTGAACTTAAAATACTTGAGAGCAGCAGGAGCCATAATTGACAAAGATAATGCTCAGATTGAGATAGACAACTTAGTTACCTATGAGGGAGAGGGACTTGAAGATCTAGTTAAAGGCTAGAAGTTGCCTTCTCTCCACCAGGTCAGATACAATCCTCAAGGTCTGAGATTAAACAGTTAGCACTGAGCAGAGGAAATTGATCCTCTCTCTAAATCTATTTAAGTTATTCAATCTTCCTCTTTTATTCTGAAGTGTTTTAAGAATCTTGAATGTCTATGATGAATTAATTTGAAGAGTTAATTTATAATTTAAAGATTTATTTCTTTGTCTAAACTCAACTTATTCACTCTGTTTAATGCTACAGAACAAACCACTTTGGGGTGCCGCTCAATCTATTGGTAGTGGATCACTCTTCTCTCACACTTAGTCTTAGCTTGTTTAGAATCCTTAGAATCCTTCATCAATATACTAATCACCCATCAAGTAAGTTATTAGGAAATGTTTAATTCAAATCTTGAATAGTGGTAATCTTGGAAGTGTGGGAGGAAATCCTAATCCATTCAATCGAAGCTCACTTAACAACAGCTTCAACAGCCAAGGAATAGGCTCTGCTTCGAATGGAAGCAACTCTATTTGGAAGAATCAACCTTCAGCTCCAAATTCAAGTCCAGTAGTAGCTCCTCAATGGAATCATATTATCAATAAAATTTAAAGTTGTAGTAATTTTTCATTTAAATTTTAGTTTTATTATGATTTGAATAGGATTTTAAATGAAGAAGTCTTGAAATTTAATTTTTCCTTCACAGATAAAAGAATTCATAAGCTAATTAGTTGTAAATCTCAGTGTGAAATTAAAACTAAGATAAATTCTTTACTTTACAAATATCACCCAACCTCAACAAATCTCTTCTGGATTAAGCAATTCCACCACAGGCTACTAATAATCTCAATAGCTCCAAAATCCATTTTATCAATAGAGAGGTTGGTCGCAACAGCCTCAAACCACAGGATTCACAAATCCGACTTTCTCTCAGTCTACTTTTGCAAATGGCTCAAGCGGAGGTTCTGTTTCTAATTTCAACCTCCAATAGAAATTTGCGATGATTTAGTAAAGCTAGTAGTAAACTCAGCCTACCAACTAAGGCTTCAAGGTGTTTGCTCCAAACATTTCTCAACCTTAGGATCCTTGGAAAAATTCCACACCTAGTTTCGTGAACTTGCAAAACTAAGTGCAAGCTGCGGCCTAGTCTCAGGCTACTCCTTATAGATTAGAATTGAATGTAATTGCGGAAGTGCTTAAATTGTTATGTGTATTTTCGTTAAGGGTGGGTTTGTATACTTAGACTAATTGCTTTATTGTTAGGCGCACCTTTCCGATTTCAGAATGGTCAAGAGACGCTTCCGACCTGAGTCCCCTTATCCAATTACTACCTGGAAACCGTTGCGACACCACCGCTGCACAATAATGTTGGCTGGTCCTCTACCTGAGGCCTAGAATTCGCGCAACTTCTGAATAGGTAAGTCGTGGATTGGTATCCGTGTGTAAAGACCCGAATCGTAGAAAGAAGGCGGAGAGCTGGTGCTAGTAACTGTTCCAAATGCGTGTCCTCAATCTGAATAGGCGAGGCTTCTTGATAGCTTTCGTCTTGATTTGAGGAAGACTTCTCTCGAGAAAAGGTATCATGTTCTTGTCTGGCAAGTTAGTACGAATATGTTTGCCTGCGAGGAGGTAGGATGAGGAGGAACCGAAGTCATTGAACTTTCTCTTCTTGGATGGTTTCACCGACTTTTAGTCCATTCCATTGTGAGAATTAGAATTTAATTATAAATGGAATCACCCTAATTACTTTCAATTCCAATCTATTAGTTTGCAAATAACATTTTTGGAGGGTAAACTTCAAATGTCTTTGCCACTCAACAAGCAGCTTCAGCTAGTTGGGCTCCTAACAATCAATAATCCTTGTTAGTCTCTTCATCTTTAGGAAGTAATACCAACAACACTATCAACTCTACTTAATGCCAACCAACTGTCACTTTTCAGCCTTAGACCACAACAAATTTCAACTTCACTTAGCCAACTTTTGTAACCTCGCAAGTCTAGCAGGAGCCTCAGTTTACGGTTTTTTCAAACCCTCATCAATTTCAAGTTAACCCTGGAGGGGAAGCTTATCTATTTAGTGTTGAGCATGATGTTGTTCCTACTCTTCAACTATCTCTTTTAATTGTCATTTCTGAGGGGAGAAGGGAACTTATTTTAGGCATTCAACTAATTCATGGCAAGTTCATTTATTAGCAGAAGTTATAATAAATTAAATGAAGTTTAAACAGCTTATCCCTAATTCTAAATGAATTTGCAGCAGCCTCAGCTCTTAAAATAGACTTAAGAAGTTCAAGCATTAAAAATTCTTATAATTCTAAATTAAGCATAATATTTTTATAGAATTGAAATCATAAATATTTTAACTTTAAAATAAAAGATTTGAAATGATCTAAGCCTTAAATATACTTTTATTAGTAAAGCATTTGAAAAGCCTTTAAGAGATGCTCTCGATATCAGTACTTTCAATAATTTCCAATATTCCTAATTTCTAAAAGTTTTGCCTTCAGAATCACAACATCATCCCACTAGTCAGTCTCAAAGCTATAAAACTAATTTCTTTCTAGTTAGTTTTACTGGTGAATATTTTAGAGTCTTAAAGCAGTGAGATTTCTTTGAGATTATTGCACTTATATCTATCTCACTTTATTCAATTATAATATTTTACTAATCTTTAAATCCACTAGAAGCTAGAAAATTATGAGTTTGAGTGCTTCTTCAAATAAATTCAGCACAAACTGAAGGAAGATAACTCAGTTTACTACTGCAAGTTTGAGAGTTTGACTGATTAAAAGGAAAAGGCCATGCTTCAAAATATCCAGCTAAGACTAGATACCTAATCTGAGAAATCTATTAATTTTAAATAAATCAAGATTCTATTGTTGATGATTAAATCAGTTAATCTTCAGCAAATAGTGAGTGAGGATATGAAAACAGAGTTGGAGAAACTTTAAGCCAATCTCAACGACTGTAACACTTCACTAGCTGGAATATTTTAGAGCCAGATTCATTAAAACTTGGAGGTCTCAAGACTTCTTAATCCAGAGCTAGAACAGCTCACTGGCTTAACTAACTCTAAGGGCTCTAAGTCCGAAGGAAAATTTAGTCTTCTATCTCTTAAGATAAAGGCAGTTCTCTCATCATAGGAAACTTCTTTGAGCAGCTTGCCATTTCACAAGTAGAGAAAGTTGCATTCCTAGAAAGTTCAGTGAAGGAAGGACTTTCTAGGTCTTAAAAATTTGTCTTTTTGAGAAAATCAGAGCCTTAAAATGAAAAAAGTAGCAGTGCTTTTAGCAAATTCAAACAGGCCTCTTGTTTGCTGTATGAGTAACAGAAACTGCTAGTTTTACTAAATTTCTCCTTTTATATTTTCACCAATATTGTAGCTTCAAAGGCTTTTGAATTGTAGATAAAAACCAAGGCGGCTCTTCAGAAGTTCAAGTTGCTTTTGGAGGCTAAAAGAGTTGAGAGCAAAATATTTTAGATATTGAGAATTTAATTAAATTGAATTATTAAATTAGAAAGTTAAAATTCAGGACGCACACGACCGGCACTAGGCACCGGTCGCCCTTTCCCTGAAGGCTTTCTGGTTTGGTAATCAATTGCCTGGTGGGTGATTGCTTAAAAGAGGCAAGGGATAATGGCAGCCGAAGCCCTGGGGAAGGTGGTGAGCTGCTCACTGGAGAGATAATCAAAGGTGAGTGGTTCCCACTCACCCTCCTAATCCTGTTAGGCGTGGAGGGAC
>JAJKFJ010021308.1:0-15303 GCA_027382625.1 Tetmemena sp. SeJ-2015
AAGGAAGTTTTTTAGCCCCTGACTTTTAAACCCATAACTATAAAGGTATGACGTAAATGACCCCAAACTCTTTCAACGGGTATCATGACCCAAATTTTCGTATAAACTCATTCAAAAATTTTAATATTTTAAAAAATTTATTTAAATAAAGAATTAATTTAAAAATTTTAAAATAAAAAAAAGGGAAAAATTTTTCTTTCTTTTCCCCAATTTTAAAATTTGTTAAATTTCGTTTAAAAAATTTTTAAAAGAACTCTATATTCTTAAAAATTTTTTGGCATAGAAGCGTTTAAATTAAAAAAGTTTATAATAAACAAAGCTTGGGGTTACCCCTCATGCTTGAAATTAAATTATTGGGCGCCCCATATCCTATGTTAAAGGAAATCTATTAAAATAATTAAAGAAAAAAACAGTTTTTTTAATTTTAAAGACCTATCGATAAATTTAAAGGGGGAATCAAAACCCAAACCCTATTTTTTTTCCAGCTTCACAAATTCATCCCGGATTTATAAAATTTTTAACCAATAAATCGTTTTAAATTTTGAAATCAGATTTTTAAAATTTAGAAAGTTAAAATTCAGGACGCACACGCCCGGCATTTGGGCCCCGGGTCCCCCCTTTTCCCCTGAAGGTTTTCGGGTTTTGGTATTCCTTTGGGGCTGGGGGGTGAGTGTTTTAAAAGGGGGAAAGGGGAAAATTGGCAGCCGAACCCGGGGGAAGGGGGGAGCTGTCACGGAAGAATAAAAAAGGGTAAAGGTTTCCCCCAACTCACCCTCCTAAACCCTTTTGGGGCGTGGGGGGACGAAATCAGGGGCAAACACTCAGTCATGCATTTGGGAAACAGCGAACCCCAGACGTTTAACGGAGCAGCAAATTTGCTTTTGGGTCCGAACTCCCCGTATTTTTTTTCCCCTTTTTAAAGGTTTTTTTTGGAGGGGTTTATCCCAAAAACCCGGGGGGTTCTGCTCAGAGTGTGAGGTGGCGGGGGTCCAGGGTTTTTAAAAATCCCTTTTGGGGCGGGTGGGTTTTGTGCCCCGCAGAGATTTGGCGTAAACAGAATATATTGACTCACGGCCTATCTTATTTTCCCGGGGCCCTTTAACCCCCTTAATTATTATTTTTTAAATTAAAATTTCTAACTAAATTCTTCAATTTAGAATTTTAAATTGAAATTTGGGCAACTAAGAGGGAATTTTAAAAATTTCAAGGCTTAGTTATTTTTAAAAATAGGTGTTTATTTTTTTGACTATCTATACTCTGAGAACTCTGAAAAAAACTTTCACTCTTGAATTATTAACCCCTGCGCTGAAAGCTTTTCAAAGTCAAAGCTAAAAAAAAGCAGTTTACAGTTATAATTATTTAAGGTTTTAAAATTGTTTATATGGGCAAATTTTTCAATTTATTTTTGGGGAACTTTGCTTTTTAAAAAAATTTTTTTTTTTAAAATTTTTTAAAAAGGAAACTTTTTCGGGTTTAAAATTAAAAAAAATTTTTTAAAAAGGTTTTTTTAATTTTTAAAAATAAAAATAAAGAGTTTTAAAAAGGAAAATCGTTTAAAAATTTTTAAAAAATTTTTTGGGAAAAAATTTTTTTATTGGGAGTTGGATTGAAACCAAGGATTTTTTTTAAAAAAAAAATAAATTAGTTTTTAAAAGTTTTGGGAGTTTTAAAAAAAAATTTTTTAAAAGAAAAACTAAAAAAATTTTTAAAAATTTTTAGTTCCTTTAAAAAATTAAAAGCCCCAAAATTTTTTTTAAAAAAAATATCAAAATTTTAAAACCTTTGAATTAAAAATTTTTTTTAAATTTTAAGGGGTATTTTAGCAATTTATGATTGTTTGGGCCCAAATTTAAAAAGAAATTTTTTAAAATGACCATTTTTTAAATTTCCCACAAAATTACAAAACCCTTTTTAAAGGGCGGGCTAATTTTTTAGCTGTTTAAAAAAAGCCGTCTTTAAAAAAATTTCCCTTCAATTACAAAAAAAATTTAAAATAAAAAATATAATGAAATTCTTAAAATTTAAATAAAAATTTTTCCTGTTTTTTTTAAATTTGCATAAAAATTGCTTTTAATTCTATCCCTTATTTTGAAAATTTATTTCCAAAAGGGGTTTTTTAAAATTAAAATCAGATTCCTTTTTTCTACAATAATTTTTTCAAAATTATTTGATTCTTCTTTTAGAGAAGACTAATTGGCCATTCATATTAAACATGACTAATTATAATATATATCCCAAATATAATTAATTCACGTAACCCACTCTTAGATCAAATTGATTTCCATTAAATAAAAATCATAGATTCAATTTAAAGGAATTTTATAGCTAAAATATCTTAGTATTCTGATTTGTGATAATTTTCATAGATTTTTATAATGAGTTTCAGCTTTAAGCTGGGAATGCATTTCCGTTTCTGATTAAAACTTATTTTTAATAAAATCCATTAAAAACTTTTATATAAGAAAAGAAAACTAAATGTATGGTATAGCATTTTCTATACCGAATTCACTACCCATTTTTTTAAAAAAATCAATGGATGGAAAGCTTGAATATTTTTCTTCGAATGAATAGGATGTAGGTTTGTTATTTATTGGCATTCAACTTACCTACGCAGACTAGAATGACCCTCTAATTATTGTTGCATTTAATCATTCTTTTATTTAAGATTATTATTATAAGTTGCAATTAAGAATTTCTCTTTCAGAATAAATGTTATCTCAAATTTGAAAAAGATAGCGCCCTTCTTTGAGAGCTCACTCACTGACTAAGTTATCAATGCAAAAAGAGACCCAAAACAACCTTGAATAAAATTTTTAATAAGGCCAAAATTAAATTTTTTAAAAAAGCTTTTAAATTTAATTTTAAAAAGGGAAATTTGAATTATATTAAACGATTCTAATTTTTTTGGAAAATTTTGATTTTTAAATCGTCTAACTTCCCCCGCCATTTACCCTAAAAAATTTTTTTTAAAAATTAAAATTCCCCTTCTAAATTTTAAACCCCCCCAAAAATTTAGATAATAAAAATCATACAATAGAAAAATTTTATAAAAATTAATTTTAAAATTGGGTTTGGGTAAACTTTTTTTAAATTTTTTTAAAAAAAATTTTAAAAAGTTTTTAAATATTTTTTTAAATAAATGAAAATGGGAAAAAATTTTTATGGGAGGGAAAGTTTCAAATGATGAAGTAGATAAAAATCAATGTCTAAATCTGATTAATTTTCTATGAATATTATTGAAATAAGCATATAAATAGAGAAATATTTTTTGTGTTCATTCCAAATCAAATGACTTATACAAAAAAATTTCTTTTACTTCAAACATAAATAATAAAGGATCCTTAAAACGAAAGTTGTCAAGTAACTTTAATCAGCAAAGGCCTTTCCAGTTTTGTCAAGGCATCATTAAATATAAAAAGTAAATATGTTTACTAAATCATTAGATACTATTGTATTCACACCCAGTCAAGCTGTGTCTGGCGATTTTAGCGTGCAGATACTTCTTCAAGAGATAAACTATTTATCTTTGTCAACTAAGTACTCCTTTAATTAAATACAAATAATTCTAAAATACGAGTTAGCATATGCTAAAAAAATTAAGATTTACTAATCGAAACTTATAATATTTACCTTTTAGTTATCAGTTCATAAGCAAAACGATTATAGCAATTAATCTGGCACTGATGATGGGACAAATTAAGGAACAGGAAATAATCAGAATCAAAATTTTTCCTCTCAGCCAACAAACTTCTATGATCCAATTACAGAAACTTAAAATTTAACTTGGAATGAGAAGGCTGTCTCTCCTTACTATGGAGTGAATTAAACCCTCAAAGCTGGATTTGTTTATTGCAGAATCTAATCAGTCTCATCTTCTGCTGAACTTACTCTGCTCTTTATTCCTACATATTATATTTTAGTGAGAGCATGAAGGTTCCATAAAGCTATAATTAAACTTTGAAAGACAGTTTAATAATTCAACTAAAACAAGAAAAGAGAAGCTACGTGCTAAATTACATAATCAATGAATTTTCTGGGTCTTATTTATTTTAAGTCAAAGATGGTTATCAAAAAGGGTTTTCCCCATTGCAGCCCCAAAATACATATCCAATCAATTCAATAAATTTTTCCCCCGATTTTTTTTAAAACAAGTGGATAAATTAAAGTTCTTTCATTTGGAATCTCAAATATATAAAATAATTTTAAAAAAAAGTCTATTCAACCAATGTATTCAATAGAAGGAAAGATCCCCCCTCAAATAAGTTCGTAATTATATTTTTATTTTTGTAGCTGGACTCTGCTGTTAGTTTCCCTTTGTCAAAATAAAAATTAAAATAGTGACAATGACAACTTCGGGAAATTTTAGGGACAAACTTTGCTATCAATTTTCTTTTGTAAGCTTCTTTAACTAACTAATAACTTTCAAGAGATAAATAAATAATTAGAACTTTAATAACTTTAGAGGCTACAGTTTATAATAGCTGTGGAGTATGTTTGAAGGACTCTAAATCATTCTTAAGGTTTAATTTATATGTTATAATTGAAATATAAGAGTTACAAAAATATAGTTATAAAATAATTATGAAATATTAAACACACCATTTTAAAAGATTAAAATTTATCATATCCCATATGCCTCTGGCTTCAATTCTACTCCCTGCTAATACTATAGCTGCAATAAAATGAAAATCGGAATTAAATTAAAATAATAGATGAAGAATTGTAAAATGTTGGCTGTTAAAATGTAAGCATTGTTGCTCAATATGGGGCTTGTTCGATAGCTCATTTAAAATGAATGTGAGTTTCTTCTTTAATCATCTTTGCAGCATCTTTTATCAGCGAGATATGATGCGCACAAACTCCCAAAGATCAAATATCAACTTCATAAGAACTTATGTCGCTTATAACTCTTGACTGAGCACTCCCACACAAAAGTTGCAAGAATAAAAATTTCTTAGAATTTTATGCTCTATCGAATGATCCAATTATTATTCAAATTAGAGATAGTTGACTACCAATCATTTAATCCATTTTATTTTAATTTCTAATTTAATTCTCTTTTTTATTAAATTCTCAGCTATATTTCTTTCTTTGGATTAATAAATAACATCGCCAGCTTTAATATGATTCCCGTAGAGAAAGCGAGCGAATCTCTCTTCGACTTCGATCTTTATTATGACAAACCATATAACGACTACTTTGAGTTCATGAATTACTCCTCACTCAACAATAAATAAAGATTAATAATTTTTGTAATTTCAATATCATTATAGATGATTATTTTTTAGAAAATACAATAATTTCCTAAATTAAATTAAAGTTAAATTATGTTGTTGCAGTTCAAGTGTGTCAATTTTAAACAATTAATAAATCTCTATTTATGTAATAAAATTATAAGAATTCAATTTTCTTGCAAATTATGAGTGTAACACTCAAATCCCATAATATTATTAGAAAGAGATAACAAGAAGGGTTTATTTCTTTATTATTATAAATAAGAGTTAAATTAAAATCGATAATTGGTTAAATATTAAATGGTGAGATGAAACCTTGACAGATGAAATCGCTCTAAGATCCCCTTGATCTGAGCGCTTTTTAGAGACTATCAAAAATTAACTGGAGTTTATTCTTTAATCTTCTTCATAGTAGCTATCCCGTAAATGAAATTTGATGCACACAAACCCTTTAAACTTCAAATTTTTTCCTCCCTTTCATTCTAAATTGGTCGCATATAACTTTTTTTCCTGAGAACTTTCATGCACAAAATTCCCAAAGGGTTAAAAGTTTTTTAATATAATGTTGTAAAATTATTTGGACACAAATTCATTGCCTCTTATTAAATCCATTTCAAATTTTAAATTTCCCTTTTTTAAATTAAATTTTGGCTATAAAACTCATAATAAAGCTAGTCAAATGTGAAATTACCCCCCCCTAAAAAAATAAATTTAAAAAAATTTTTTATTTTTAAATTTTAATTTAAAATTAGAAAATTTGAACTAAAAAATAATTTAAAAAACAAATTTTGATAATCTTTTTAATTTTTAGAATATCCATCCAAAACCTCTTTCCCCCAAAAAACACATGGGAAAAGCCCCATCGAGGTTTGTAATTTAGGGTAAAAAAATTTAAAGATGGGGCCGCCTTTAAAAAGGCCCAAACCCAAAACCCTTTACAAGGTTCAACAAAAAAGGGAAAAAAAAAGGGGGAAAAAAGGAAAAAAGTTTATGAATAGGGCCCTTTGTGTATGGGGTCAGTAAAGTTTTAGCTAGCTCCAAAACAAACTCCCTGCTTGAGATTTTTAACTTTTGGGGGGGAGGGGTTTCAAAATTTAAATCCCCCCGCCCCCCCTTTTTATTTCGAACGAAAGAACCCTCAAACAAAAAGAGACTAAAATTTTTCCTTTCGAATAAACTTACAAAAAAGGGGGAAAAGAAGGCTTGAAATTACCCAACGGGAAAAATTGGGCAGTGTTTTAGAGAACGAGGGCAAAAAAAATTTTAAATTTCATTTTTCACTGCGGGGTTTTATCGATCATAATTTTCAAACGCCATTCGCCCTTTCCCAAATTGGGGAAAAACCCCGGGGAATTTTTGTCAGCACCACGCAAAATAACTTTTGTATTCTCACTTGGGGCCCTCGTTTAAAGGGGGGAGGGGTTCATGAGTTGGATTCTTTCACAGAGATCTCAAGCCAGAGAACATTATGAAAATTTAACCATCAGAGCAACGCTAGACTTAAAACAGAGTGTAAAAAAAAACTTTGGGGAACTGGGTGAAAGGGAACTGAGGCTACTTGCCATAGAACAGACGGCTAAAGGGTTCTGCAGTGGAAATTTGGTCTAATTTAATCATACTGAACGATATAAAACCCAAGGAATACTACTATGTGTAAAGTGAAGATAAATAATATAATTCCAAAAAACATTGAAATAGACGGGGGGGGGGGGGCCCCCTTTGAAAAAATTTAAAAAAAGTAATAATAAAGAACCAAAAACCTAACACTAAATTTTTTCGAAAGAGAAGATTTAAAGTTAAAATTCGAGAATATAGACAGCTCAAGGCCCCTTTCCTAGAAGATTTTAAAATGCCTGTTTGGGTTAAAAATTTAGCATGATTTTAATATTAATTAAAAGAAATTAATTTAAACAACTTTTTTTCCCTTTTTTACAATTATGGGGGTTTTATTGAGGGCAGAGAATTCAAAATCAAGGGGATACAAAAGAAAATCAAAAATCATTTTCTCTGATTCCAAATTTAATTCAGTTAATATTTAATTTCCGACCACCCGACCACTAGTCAATCGACAACCTTTAAAAGGGAAAGGAAAGGAAATTAACTTTAAATATTTCTAATAAAATCAAAACCTAAAAATGTCTTTTGCTTTACTCGGTCGGTTTAATATTCATGGGGGGTAAAGCCCATACTTAAAGTGAAGTTATTCTTTTGGGGAAATTCAATTTCAGGATGAGCAGAGATAGGTCCAAGCTTCGAATTGGTTTTAACGAACGCCACGAATTTTTCTTCTACATGAAGACGATGATCTACCCTTGCCAACTCTATGAGATTCTTCAGACAAAGCTTTCGAAAATATTGAAAACCTTCAGCAATTCATTCGTCATGGAGTTTGAGTCATTGGGGCATGTGGTTTTCTCAGCACATCTGCTGCAAGATAAACAGGGTGCCTCAAAGAGCTTTTTTAAGCAGAAAGATTGCAAAGGATACAAGCTCCTACAGAGAATAGAGTTCGATGTCGAGTAGATCAGTGTCAAAGAGAGTTCAAGGCTATTTAAGTCTGACCTACAGGTCAAGTTGCTGGCAGGTTGCCCCATCCAGTTCAATAATCTCATCAGATAATCGAGGCCAGAGCCCTTGCTAAGCTAATCACAGAGAAGCAAGCTCAGCGTGGAAAAATCAAAGGACGTGATAGCAGCATTCATTCAAGACTTTAGAGGAGGGAATGCAAGGTCGGTAGAGGAGTTTTACTGGCACCATTAGGAGGACCCCGTGGTTTTAAAGAGCATAGTGAAGAGCTTCACCCATCTCTAAACGACTTGCATATTAGAGAAGAAAATGCAGCCTTATCTTTACACTCCAGAGACTAAGTTCCAAAGATTGAGAGACTTCTTTGAGATGCACAAAGTCAATCAGTTCCAATTTGAGCCACTTACTTAAGCCTCCCTTGAGGAGACTTAGTACAAGGATGTAGTGGAAAGCTTATTCGAAGTGATTTTCCGCAAATGCCACAGCAAGATAAATGCAGTGTGGATGTATGGAGAGCCTAATAGAGGGAAGACCACGCTGCTCAAGTACTTGATGCAAATTTTCAGATGCGAGGAGATCAAACTGGCGGGATATAAATTTGCAGTAGAAAACAGCGATTTCCATTATGAGCCTTAGCTAGTAATAATAGATGAGGTGAAACGCAGAATGCTTTTTCAAGCTGACTTACAGGAGGATGTAAAGCAGCTTTTCGAGGGGAATGGATTTTGTGTGAATGCGAAGTTCTAGCAGCCAGTGATGAGGTACTAGAATTGCCAAACCATACTGAGCTCTAATACGCTTCACATTAAAGATCTCAGCGACATAGATTTCAGGGCCTTCAAGACCAGACTCAAAGCGGTGGAATTCACAGAGTCGATGGGCAGGGAGGAAGGGAACTTTACATTCACGGCATTTCAGCTTGTCGAGTACTTCTTGAGAAGATTGGAGGCAGAATAGAGAGAGCAGGAGTACACTTTGCCTCTTGAGACTGAGAAAAAAGACCACACCATGAGCGAGACGAGCTCTCAAAATGACAGACTGCAGGAGGACAGAAAAGAGTCTAGAGCGACATAGACTGAAGAGAAGACTTGCATTTCTCTCGCTTGCAAAGATCTTATATCTCGCATTATCATCAGCTATCTGAAGTGAATTAAGTTTAAAATCAGGAGTGAGAACAGCCTTTAGTAGTTCAAAATCTTGAATTAAAGACATGTTCTTGTGGCAGAAATACTTTTTATCCTTTACTATTATCCTCAGCATGGGACTAGTGGTCAGGTGGTCAGGAAATTAAATATTAACTGAGTTAAATTAGAAATCAGAGCAAATAGATTTTGATTTTACTTTTGACTATCTCCTAGATTCTTAGAATAATAACGAAAGGTTTATTTAAATTTGATTTTTGGAATAACAAATATGCGCTTTTCTAATATCGCTTCCTGTGAATTTTGAAGAGCTAACCATAATTAATAATTTATATAATTTTTTGACTGTCTATAAAATTATTAATTGAAAATGATTGAGATATTTTAATTTCCAACATTTTGCAACCTCTTGATTCTTAATATGAAATTCTAGGATTTAATTAAATCCAAACTATAACCTAGGTCTTTTGTACTACTTGCTTTTGATAAACGCTTTCATAATAATATTGGCGTTAGCTTTTGAAATGCTTAGCCTAATAACTGCCACGTAAGAGTTTGAAATAAGTTAATTTTTTTTAGGAGATTTATCAGAAAAATCTATCAGTATGTGCTATGGAATCCTATAATAAGATTTTTTGTTGAAAACTATTTTGAGCTGTTAATCTGTAGTCTCTTGAATCTCATGAATGTAAACTCAATCGACAGTAAATAATGATTATAGGTGAATTCAAGAACAACTGGTGATTAATATAACTATATTATAGCTGAGAATTTAATTAAAAATCATTTTTTAAAGTAATTTAATAATTTAAAACAAAGAATGACCTTCTCTATTAGAACAGCATGATCACAAGCCTGATAGATAGCTAGATGATGCCTACAAAAGTAAGGGAGGAGCGGCTTTAAGAGCGCAAGAACATTAATCCATCTCATCGCTTCGATGAAAAATTCATAGAGTTTCTTGATGATAAAAAACTAAAATAATATTCTATTTTGCTTTAAATGATAGCTTAATTGTGGAATAACAAACTCATCTTATAATTTGAAGAGCTATCGAATAAGCCCCATATCGAACTAGTTATCTCTAGATTTAACGACCAACACATTTTTCAACTCCTCATTTATTATTTTAATTTAATTCCAATTTTCATTTAAATTTTAACTAAATTACATGGGGGTTTGTTCAAGCCTTTTGATATTTTCAATCTCAATTACACTAGTTGTATTATCAGCTTATCTTCTAAATTAAATCTATGTTTTTTCTACTGAGGTATCTGAGAGAAGATGATACAAATATATTATTTACTTCTTGATAGCTCTAAATCATTCCTATAAAAGTTCTCAACACTATCCCAAGATAATCTTAAATAAATATATTAAGAATAAAGATTTTTTTAAATGACAGGTTTATAAATACTTAAGCCAAATTGTCGTTGCTCTATGTGCCTTTAAATCTCTTTAGAAAACTACTGCTAAGTTTGTCTTTTGTACTGCTAGGCGATCAACCAGGAATCTAGATTTTAATGATAACAACAGTGAATTAATTATAAATTTAATTTCACATTTTTACTCTACGTTCTCTATGTTAAGCCATTTAAAGAGCCTAGGTTGAATAATCTGCAAGTTTTTAATGAGTTTTTGATAATGGCAGTGAGCTACTCTTTTTTGCCGTTTTTGAATAATTTTGATCTGGATATTGATTTCAAAATCTTAATTGGTTTAAAAATAGTTATAAGTCTTTATATTTCCTGCCCGTCTGTATTTCTCTGTTGTATCTATTATTTATTTATTCTAAAATTTTATCTTGTAATAAACTTGGGAGTTCTGCTACTTGACTAAATAAAAAACTTAAGGGAATATCTGCAAAAGATAATGAAAAAGAAAGAAAATTAAAAACAAGTTAAAGATATTTAGTCACACCCATAGAGTAATTTAATACTAATTTATTTAATTGCCCTAACTTCTTGAGTTCTTCAGTATTTATTTACTAAGGTAAATTTTTTTCTTAAATTTAAATAACTTTGAATTTAGATTCTGATGAGATATAAATAAGCAAAGAAAGTATTAATGATGAATTTAAAATTGAAAGCCTTGACTCTGAAGATAATAACGGAGATAATATTATCAAATTTGAATAATCACAAAATTTAAGTTTTGCTTCTCTTCGTAATATAAAATAGACAGAAAATCATAAGCGGCTCAAATAAAAGATTTGGCCTTAGAGCTGAATGACAAGGCAATTTTTATCTAAAAGACTTTTAATACTCAAGTTTAATCACAGATTATAGTTGAAATTTATATGAAAATCTGAATTAAGTTAAAATAATATGTGGACATTAAACTATAAGGAAGTAGTTCAGGGCTTGTTCATTATCATATTTAATTTTATTATCATCTTGTTCTACTTCCATTACGATAGGATATGTATATGAAGATATTTCGATGCTAAAAACAATGAATCAAGAAATTAACCTATTTAATAACTTCTGACTAAGATAACTCTTAACTAAAAACTCCTATAAATAAATTATGAGGATGAAAGTTACTGAAAATTTTATGCTTATTTGAAATATCATTCCAGATATATGAAAAAGATCATTCAAAAGCCTTTTGAAGTTTAAATTAGAAAAATTAGGAAGTTATAACCAACTCAAAGAAGAAAATATCTTTTTCTCTCTCTTATTAAATTTCAACAATTAAAATAATATTTGCTTCTTTGCATCAATAATTAATTTGAATTATTTAATTGATACTGATTTTGTTCTTTCATAATCATAAATTTATCAAAAGTAAGAAACTTTTCATATGGAGTAACAATAATCTTAGTTGGTTTTTTTCCTTCCGACAATGTATGGAAAAAGATTCGTTCCCTCAAAGCAATTTTTGCTGTGAAAGAAAGTTTCTCAAAAAAAAACCCGGATGTAACATTGGGTTGGAGTCCCAACTACCCTGAACCCGTCACTTATGTATGACGATGCGATGGGGACCCGGGAAAAGGTTGCTCTTTTCCCTTCCTTTAAAAGGAAAATTAAAAACAATTTGCCAAACAAGGTTCTTCTTTGGCGTCCTTTCTATTTTGGCGGCAGAGTATCTAAAAGATCATTAAAAGAGAACAGGAAAGATTCAAAATTAGAGGGAAACCCAAAGAAAAAGGGATAGTTATCAGGACGAATGGTTTGGAGTTTCAAAAGATCCCCTTTTAGAAAATTTTTGATTTAATTTAGGGGAAATCAGGGATTATTTAATTAAAAAGGAGAAGAAAAGGGTATTCAGGGGCCGGAAGAAAAATACAAATCGAGGTGAGCAGCGTTATCACATACAAAACTTAGGGACGACGAGATGCACATAGATGCGGGAGGGGTTCGAAGTGAGGAAGCTAGGCCCATCGGGCCCCAACAGAAAGAGAAAGGAACCTCTTAAAAATCCCTTCTTCAGATAAGCAAAAGTGACTTAAGTCACCCTTAAGTTAGCTTTAAAAATTTTTTCCTAAATTTCACTTCCTTTCTGCACATAACTTTTTCTTTTTTTTCTTCCACTCTCTTACAAACACTCACTATTAAATCCTTTATCGATACTTAATTGAAATTCGCCTTTTATAGTGTCCTTAACAAGTTTTCCCGCAGTAAAATCATGCCGGGAATCTGGCGAGTATGGAAAAATTAAAAAAAGGGGTGATGTTCAATCAGCGTATGCCTTTCGCTTCCTTTGTCTTGTGAACGCTTTTGGGGTTTTCAAAAGAGTAGAAGATCTCACCTTTTGGATCTTCTCCTGAGCTTCTTAAGGAACGCAACATATGCTCCGCTTGATAGGCGAGGTGAAGGACATAAGCTCTAAGCCTAGCTTCGCTGATTTTTAAAGAAACACTTGTAGTTTTTTAAAATTTACTTTTACTTTTAAACTTTATGTTATCGTGTTCTTTCCAACTCTTTTTCATGAAGGTGTTGTGGTGAACACAGCTTCGTCAGCACTACAAACTTCCCCCTATTTTCAACCTGAGCAGCTAGTCGAAATATAAATTTTAGATTATTATAATAAAAAGGCTTAGTGAAGTCTATAACGCGCTTCTCTCGATTCACAGTTTTGTACGTTATGCCCTTTCAAGATAGAGTTTGCTAAAGTCAGCGGAGAGATCTTGATATATGGAAACTATCTATGGAAGATCTTCTACCGCTAGCCCCAAACTGAAGTAGGCATAGTGGCGAAGAGTTTGAGGATAAATCAAAATAATTGATGTGCACATCTTTAAACTTAGAAGTGTTTTGAGCTCCTAGCTTACTCATCTGCTAGCAACCTTCAAACTCTAGAGTATAGTTTAGACTTCTCATCATTTTTACAAAGGAGATGATATTGAAAACTTGCTATTATTAGTGATAAAATGAATATATCCATCCCTGAGTAAAAAATAAAACTGAGATAATATGCACGCCTATCTTTGAATAATCAAGAGATTAATTATATAGAACAAATTCTCACTTTCATATTATATTAATGGATTTTTAACGCTGTTTCCATTTTTTTTACGACAGTCTGAGTTAACTCCATCAGCAAATCCATTTTTTTCAGGAAATTCTAATTACTAATAAATTCATATTTCAAATTTTAATGCACATTTTTACTATCAAGTAAAAATTGAAAAGGCTTTTTTAATTTATAATTCATTTATTTATTAAAATATGGCAAGACAAGATAATTTTATTTATTTCATTGTAAAATTAATAGTGTAAATGTAGCAATTTTAATTTCTTATTTTTTTTCCATAAAGTACCAGGCTAATATAAAAATAGATTTTTAGGATTAAGAATAGATTTTCAAAAAAGAGGTAAGAACATTTATTTTCAATATTATTAAATTTGTGATTATTTTTTATTAGTAAAATTTTGTTATAAATTTTATAATAAAAACCCATGATTACAGGCTAAATTTTGCTCCTAAATCCATATCTTATAGTTAAAATAGTAAATTCATACATCTAATACCTCATATTTTGTCTTATTTTAGTAATTTAGAGGCCAAATTCCCCATTTGTCATGAAAGATAATTTTTAACTAATTGTAAAATTTAACTTTAAGTGCATTCTTGAAATATTGAAACAATTATTTTGTATATTTTATACTTTACTATAAGCTCTGATAAATTTAGAAGGAAAATTGCAGTATTAATTCATATAAAATATATTAAGTTTTGATTTTTACAAAATGTTGCAATATTTCACTTGAAGTTAATTTTACAAATAGTTAAAAATAATCTTTCATGACAAATGGAGAATTTGGCCTCTAAATTACTAAATTAGGACAAAAATTGAGGTATTAGATATATGAATTTACTATTTTAACCAGAAGATAAGGATTTACAGGAACAAAATTTAGCAATAAATATAGGTCTTCATTATTATAATTCATAACCAAATTTTACTCTCCTGGAAGTGCCACACCCCAAATTAATAAATAAACAGTCAAAATATGGCTCTAAACCTTTTAGATTGTCTAAAAAAAAA
The DNA here is from genome assembly GCA_027382625.1 of Tetmemena sp. SeJ-2015. Lineage (NCBI taxonomy): Eukaryota > Ciliophora > Spirotrichea > Sporadotrichida > Oxytrichidae > Tetmemena > Tetmemena sp. SeJ-2015. The sequence continues at coordinate 14,397 of JAJKFJ010021308.1, forward strand.
TTTTTTCTTTCAATAAGTGCATTTCTAATCCACTTTATTTTATATTTTAAAAAAAAGTTTCTATTTTAGTTATTTCCTAATCATCTCTTACTTTTTATTGTTATAATAGCAAAAACACTTTTAAAGTTAAATAAATATTTTGTACAGAAGATTATTTAGATTTTATTCTCATTTTAATTTGAAGACAATATTTTTGAATTGAATACAATATTTTTTTTAATAAAAATATATATGTCCTTTTCAAAGCAAGCGAACTAATGATTTTTAAGGAAACTGTCAAAGGAAGATCCTCTACTCCAAACTGAAGTGATCTTAGTGGGGAAGAGTTTGAGGATCAATAAAATAATTGATGTGCTGATACTTAGAAGTGCGATGAGGAACAGACGCAACTCCTAACTTTCTCATCTACAACTTTCAAATGCGAGAGTATAATTAAATTCAACCTTAGTTGAAACTTCTGTATTTTTTAAATAGATTAAGCTTTTAATTAAATAAATATTTTTTAATGATAATATTTGTGATTAAAAAAGTAATTGATCTATCTTTATACTTTAATTGTTTTGATGTTTTTTATTATAATTTTTATTCTCAGATTATATTTCATTTGATAGATTCTTCATTAATTAAATTTATTAATATTTAATAAAAGTGGTTGATGAAATGATATTTGCATCTTCCCCTTTTTATCTTTTTGAATGCTAGATGATATTTTAATATTGTAGAAATCAGAATGAAGTGTTAAAATTGAAATTTTCAAAAATTAAAAACTTCAAATTTTAAATTTTGGGGAAAATTTTTTTACCAATTTAATTTACACCTACCGCCAACCTTGAAAATTTTTAATCATACTTGTATACTTATTTTCCCCTGATCGAAACAATACATATTTTAAACTTTCTCTTTTTCC
>JAJKFJ010021309.1:0-89483 GCA_027382625.1 Tetmemena sp. SeJ-2015
TAGCTTGAGCCATTCTAAAACAATGCGAGTCAAGATACAAGCTACATTAGGGTCAAGATCAGCCGATCATTTCAAAAAGATGGATCCTCTTCAGGTAAAACCTCTCCGCATGGAAACGATCCACTGCAAGGGTGGGTAATGTCAGTTCTACTAGAGAATATATTGTTCACCTATAGAGATCTGTAGAGGAAATTGTAAGTTATCATGTAACTCCATAACACCTCATTGAGGCATTCTTGGTCGAATTAAGACTCTTAATCGCTCAGAAGCAGAGAGGACACCTTAAAAGCTCTGATTGAAGCAATCTGTTGTGCTGGAATTGAGAATGAATCAGTTTTTTTAGCTCTAGCAACATCCTGTACTGGTATCTTGTGCAGAGCATGTTTGCCAGGGGCAGGATCTAAGTTTCGATACTCTGGAGACTCTGTGCGAGATCTTCTCTAGCTTACTACTGAAGGCTTGAGATGATCTCGTTGAATTAAGTTAGATTAATTGACGGTATATTTAAGAAACCTTTACCCCTATTTTAAAAATGCTACCTTACCAAGGTCTTCAATTTCTCTATCATTATCAACGATGGAAATCTTTTAGAGTACAATTTTAGAGTTTGAATTTAAATCAACTGCAAAGACATATGGTGCAGTTCGATATGCCATACTTCTATTTCAAAACAGATGCTAATGGAGGTAAAAAGTTCAAGAAATTCCTAGATCCCCACAATTTTAACATTATGATGCAAAGTAAGATGCAAGAGTGGAAGGAAAACGCAATGGATATGTTTGGAGATGCCATTGGAGAAGATATCAATAACCCTAAATCCAAACACATCGTCTCAAGGAAGAATATCATCAAAATTAATTTTTAATTGTTGAAATTTAAATATACTTATAATCATAATACCGTCATTTTTGAGAGAAATTATCTTCATAAGATCGATTTTTAATAATTTTAAGAAAATTTTTTTAAAATAAAATTCTTAAGAAAAGGATTCGATCATTAGAAATCTTTTAGCATTTGCTTGAAAAGCCCTCCTTTTTAGATAAACTCATCCACTTTCTTATATCCGTACACCTTATCATTCTTATTCTTGGCCTTATCAATTATATATTTCCAATGACAGTTTCTGGTCAAAAGTGTTTCTTTTCCAACCACAATCAAGTGCCTTCTGGCTCTAGTGATAGCCACATTTAATCTCCTGCAGTCCTCAATAAAGCCTAGATTCCTGGTTCTCACACAACCCACAATAATTATATCCCTCTCTGCACCTTGAAAAGCATCAACAGTTGAAACTTGGATTGCCTTCAGTGCATCATTCTTTGAGTCAATAATCATCTGATTTATAAGCTCCTCTTGAGCTTTATAAGTCACAATTACTCCAATAGAAAAGTCTGGTGTGTCTGTGGCTTAACCGTCATTCAAAGTAGAGGGATCTTCATCATCAGAACTTGAAGATGAAGACTCGCCTTTTCCTTCTTGATTTTAGCAAATCAGCCAACACAGGTAATCCAAGAGAGCAACGATGAAATGAGCTTCATAGTAGTTACGATAGGAAAACTCACTCTTAGATTCTTAACCCTTTTCGGCTGAAATGAAAGTCACTGGCTGAAACTGTTTGATAAGTTTCTTCCTTGCATTCGCTCTAACTCCATTCTCCAGATAATTTTCATAGAAAAGATCGTTTGCTATCTATGCAATCATAGGATGGCACTATATCATATTAAGTGAGTGAAAATTTTAATTACTCTATATTAAGTTCGAAGTAAAATGCAGTAAAATTGATCCTTCATAAGCCTGACAAAGAGTGGTAAATGAGGAAGCATATTTTCATTTCTTGCTCTGTTTTTGCTCTCATCAAGGATTTGTTATTATTGAAGCCTCTTTTCCTTGAAATTGAAAGAGATAATAGGAGGAAGTTGCAATGGATCTCCCACAGCTATCAACTTTCTACAGTTGAATCTTGAAATTGGGAGCAAACTTTGAGGCTCAAGCATCTGAGAGCATTCATCAAGAATTACTATCTTGAATTGCATGTTCTTCATAACTTCAAAGCCTGTAGATGCACAAGTTGCCCCAACAACACGCTTCTCCATTAAAAGTTTTACTCTTTCTTGGATAGTCTGCTCTCTAATATGTTTGATGCTCAACTCAATATTTTAAAGCTCTTCTTAGATATTTTCAGTCATCTTGTGAGCACCTACCGAGGCAAGCAACTCCTCTCTCATAGTTTCTAATTCCTTAAGAGCCTCCTTATCCGCTTGCTTCTTATTTGATGCTGAGTGGTGAGTGTATCTTAATAAATGCTTATTAATTTTCTTGAGAGATCCTACTCTCGCAAAGTCTTCAAACTCTTAAGTTATAAATTAACTAATGTAGATGTATTTACAATTTTAACTCAGAATTCTTAAGCATCAGTAATATTCTATCTACCGCTATATTTGTGAGGGCACACACAAGAATCTTAATTTTTGTGTCTCCAATCAAATCGAGAAGAGTGCAAATGAAGCGAATTATGGCTACGAGGAGATATGACTTGCCACAGCCAAAAGCACCATGAACTAAAATTACATTTGAGTCTTCAGCAGGATTGCTCGTACTTTCCGCTACACTAAGAGAGTCCATTACGTCATCAATAGCATCTTAGTTTTCTGGAGCCTTGACTCGTTCTAAAAACCATTTAGTAACCTCATTGAGCACACACTCTTGATCCCTGTTTAAACGGAACTAAATGCAAGCTGCTTGTCTTACAGCATCAACTAATTTTGGGCAGCACTTTCTTCAGCACCTTAAATTTGGCTTTGCTATTCTTGATTGAAAGAATACTGTCAACATAAGGATTCGATCTTTCTTTAAACTCTATCAGATTTTCTATTAAGCTTGAGAAACCGTTCAGATTAACTGACTTAAAAGCGTACTTGTACTGATCTACCTTGTTTCTCACATCATCAATTGGCCCGATGATTGAAACTCTTAGCTTTATTTAGCTCTTATCTTTCTTGTTAACACCATGCCAACAACTTTTTACAAAGAGCATCTCACTCACGTCATTCAAATTCTGATTTGTTATCAAAGGTCTCTTAATGAGAACCCACAAATCATCGACCATCATTTCAAGCCTTGAAAACTATCTCATCAGCTCGGCATCTCCTTGCATGTTCTTAAAGCATATCATAAAAGAGCCTGGTTTCTCTTCATCAGAGTCATCTTCACTCTATTTTTCTTCCTCACTCTCAGATTCTTAATCCTATTGATAACCTTAAGCCTGATAAGGCTACTTGGGCTCTTTATACTTTAGCTTTCGCCTTATTTTTTTTCTTGAGATTCTTGAATTTAGCATTTTAGATGACTCTTTAATTGCCTTGACTTGGCTTATTATATTAGAGGTTAATAGGAAATATTTTCATCTCTGTTCTCTAATTATCATAGTCCTCTTTTATGGCATATTTGAGCATTTCTAATACGGCTAAGATGAAGAAACCAGCATAAGATTCTCTATTTTGAAGGATTTGTGCTCTTGGAAACTAATAGATTGGGTGTCGAATTGAAAAGTCTATCATAGCCTCACTAAATGATTTGATTTATTGATTTCTCTCTTAAATTGCCCTCTCGTGGGCATCTTTTAGCCTCTCAAGAGCGTTCTGTTTTTAAATTTGATCTGTAAGAAGTCTCTTGTGCATAGGGGAAGAGATCTTCTTTTCCACTGTGCTTGACTAAAACTTATTATACTCATGATGGCCTTCTTAATCAGTGGTTTTGGAAATCTCATCAAATTTCCTTTTCTTCTTACTCTCTTCAATAAGTTTTTTAGAATCGGCTCTATTGCCCTAATCTTTTTGATTTTAGCTTGATTCATCTTGCTCATCTATTTAATCATTCTAACTTTATTTTAGCTCCTCAAGCTCCATCAATTTGTCTTAGCTGTTAGTAGTTCTCTACTACTTCTAATTTCTAGGGTCTTGAAATGCTAAATACTACTTTTCAAATTCAGAGCGCTTAGAAGTGTCAAGGTCCTAGGGAACGGGTAAGTTTAGACCCTACTCCTAAGCCACTCTTTTGATAAGGTGAGAAATATCCTGTACAACCCCAGAACCTTTGCTTTTCTTTTCTCTTGCCTAAGTATCATCCTGTGCTTAGGTTTAGTTTTTATCTTTGGAGGCTTGAGAGTTCATGAAGTTAGCAACAGAGAATTTTTAAGTCTCCTGATCATCTTCCCCTTCTTCATCTGACTCACCTTTGAACACATTAAGATCATCTTTATGATCTAGTCCTCTAAAGCTTTGATCTGTCTCAAGGAAAGATTATTTTAAGCCTTCAAATCCTCGTCAACACCTAAATGTCCCTCCTTCTCTCTTCTTTCCTTCGCTTCTTGCCTCTTTAAAGCAACTTGCCTTAGATACTCATCATAGTCTTTGTTACCGCTGGCCTCTTCAACTTCTTGACCAAGATTTAAGGTTGGGTTCCTCATATTCATCTTAATGTTGTAGCCATGGTTTTGAGCTGAGCTATTAGCTGATGATGCTATTCCATTATCTGAGAAGACTTAGTTTCGTAAAATATTGGCCCTCTTTTAAACCTCTTGAAGTTGCTGTTAGTCTCTTTTCGCCTATAACTATCTCTACCTTTCTTATTCAAGCTGAGCTGGATTAACTGAGTTGTCCTCATCGCTGTCGTTAATAATCTCCTGTACTTTTTAAGGACATTTGAAAGCCTTCTTTGGGAATCCCAGAGTGGCTTTTTTCACGCCAGCATTCATAGTGATGGGAAGTCCTTTGCCAACAGATCCTGTCTTCTCTCCCTTAATCATGATTGGACTCTTCTTCTCCATTTCAGATTTAGTCTTTGAAGACTTAGATCGCCTTGCTTCGAACTGAGATTCTCGCCTCACTGATAACCTCCCTTCTTTTCTTCTACCCTAATAAAAATATTTAAGCATGCAACAAGTGATTTACTTCTATTCTAACTATAAACTTGTTGAGTATAAATTCCTCATCTTCTTTCAAGTCTGGTAGAATCCTGAAAAATTTGCTATCCAGCTAATTTGTTCTGCAGCTTCTTGCAAACAGAATCAACTAAATAACATAAGATAAATGCACAAAAATAACATAACATAGAATTGATGGTATTTCGAAATAGTAATTACCTTTGCATTCTTGATGTGATACTCCATAAATCCGTCTTCCCAAACTTTTTATTTTTGTTTAAGATGCTTCGTGTACTGGACATCGTAGTATTCAACTTCGACTGAAACTTAATCATTTGGCCCAAGATGAAGGAAGCCTTCGCTTGTTGAAAGCGTGACTCCATTACTCTGCGAGCCATAATTCTGATAGGGATTTTAGCTTTGATGAGGGAAATTATTCTGGGAGGGGGCATAGTTTTAATCTCCCTGATAACTTGGCTATTATTGAGGTGGGCCGTGGAGCCTCCTATTTTAAGCTGCATTTTTGTTCATTTTAAATTCAAATTAGTAACAAAGGATATAATTTAAAAACTAATAAAATGAGAGATTTTTCTGAATTATTTTCTTGTCTTTCTTTATCGTTTAGATTTAAAGGCTTAGAAATTATGGTAATGATTTTTTTATTTATTTAAATAAATATAGAAAGATAAAATGTTTGATATCTAAACAAGGCAGCAGCACTCTAAAAGCCAAATAAAAGCAAAAAATATCTTTCCTATTAAGGTCCTAATACCCTAACTTTCTCATTTGAATTTGAACCTATAAGTATCTCTCACATAGTATGATATCATAAATAACCTTGATAATAGCCTCTACTCAAAGTTACAGTATTACATTTTTTCAGAATAACAAATTCCATTTTTAAAAATAAAAACTCATCAAAGGAACAAGAAAAAGAGCTGTGCTTCATACCTAACCATAATTTAAAAGAATTCATTAGAAATCCAAGGCAGTTTCTCCATGACTAGGTCATTCTCTATTTCTTGGTCTAAATTCAGATAAATACACATCCTCATATCATCAATATCATCACTCAGACCTCTCCCACTAATAATTTACAGCAAATTGCGAAAGCGGAAATTTATTTAGGACTTTAAATTTATTAATTTTCATATCTGAAGGAGATAACACTATTTAGAGTGTTGGTTTAATTTATTATCATTTTTGTTTTTTAAGTTGGATAGATTCCTTTGGTTGATATAATCCTAAATTTTTCAAGCCTGAGAGAATTTTTTCTTCAATACTTGCTCTCTTAAGAAACCTTTCTCCCTTTAAAAGTTAATAAATAGAGCTCTGACTAAGAGAGAAGAAAAAGAGGACTTATTATTTAAGAGTTTAAGAGACTGTTCGAAAATCGAGAACTACATGAATCGTAGCTAGAATTGAAATTTATAGAGGGAGGTTTACTTTAAGATATTTAAGATGATGATTGTGAGTGGAATTCAATTTTGAAATAGATATTGGAATAGGAGAAGCCAATACAAATTTTAATCATCAACCACTCTGTTTAGAAAAGCGAGTTCACTATCACATAATAATATTATTTTTATTCAAACTTTATCAGGCAGATTGAGGAGGAAAGATTGTATTTGAATTTAAACTTAAATATGACAAAGGCTTTTTAAAATTCCTAGCAATTCAAAGAAAAGATGGCATAAGAAAATTAAGCGTTCTTCAAAATAGATAAAAGATAATTAAAAAATAAAAATGACTTCATTTAAATTCTAAAAAGGATGCTACTTGGGTTAACATAAAATAACTCCCTTAAAGCAGAGCACATTATACTTTGCGATAAACAGATACTTTTAAAACTAGAAGATTATAAGATGACGAATTTTCACGAAATTGATGAGCAGGATTTTCAAGAAAAAATGATTATCTCTTCTTCTATTGATATTTATATAAAGAAATATTTTAAAGATGTCTAACTCCAAGCTTTGGAATAAGTGTGTCAATTGGAAGTGGAATAAAAGTTAGCGCAGATAATCTAAGAAAAAGAGAAGGAGGAATAGTGCAACTTGAAAGAAATAAAAGTATAGTTGGCATATTTTAAAATAAAAATAAACTAATTATTTAAAGGGTATTCATCTTGGTTTTAATGAAACTATTTTTAGCTATAGTAAGCTGAGAAGCAAACTATTTATTTAACTTTGATGGAGAAAAAATTAGATTAAATGAATGATAAGATGGATTTGATTCTGACTTTATTGTAATCTTATTGAAAAGAAGAAGAAAGGGTAAACCTTACAGATAAATAAACAAAGTAGTAACCTCAAATAACACAATAAATGAAGAAAGATTAAGGATTGGACATTGAAAATTAAAGGAAAATCATAATGGGTTCACGGCAGACGTGAATTCACTTAATCCTCCTAGCAACTTTTAAAATAACTCATACTCTAATTAAAACTAAAGTGAATCTACTTAAAGGAAAAGCTATTAGCAAAATCATTTTTCTCATATAAATGATAATAACCATGATCGATAGAGTTAAAGCAGCCATCTCAAAATAATTAACGACCCCAAATTGACTTCACACAATTCAGTTATGCCTTCTCAAATTGCCAATGAAAGTCCAATGTTTGACTAGAATCTAGGCCCTCTTTCTAAGAATTTTTATAAATTAAATGTTTTTAAACCATAGATCTTCAATACATGTGGACTAGATGATGCTTCTCAGTCCTCCTTAAAATTTCTAGCTGTCTCAAAAGCATCTTCTTTCCCCACAACCATATTAATATATTCTATAAATAGATGAAGTAGATGTAAAACTAGATGCCGCTTCATCCTGCACTCATGATTGGCTTTCCAAGCAACAACAACGGGCCTTAAAAATCATCATCTGCAACTTCTCTTAAAACTCCTGCTTCAATAAACTCTGAGAAAATTTTTGAAGGAGTTGAGAAATAAAGAGCCCCAGATAACTTTAATGGTTAATATGCACAATAAGATTCCTAGTACAGAGTGAGAAATAAGGAGTCTCATCTAAGAATAGGTAACCAAACCAAGTCTTAATGAAGATGATATAGTAACAAAAATGTCTCATCCTGTGATTACTATTGACAAGTTTAAGGTTTTCTTAATAAATATTTTTTAAAATAATTTCCATTTTAAGGTGAGCTCAAGTGAATTAGAGCTAAAAATTAGCTAGTCCGAAGACAATAAGCGAATAAGTTAAGCAGGCAAGAACCTTTATAATTCAGAAGGCATTAAGGAGCTACCAGACTAATCTAAAAATTTATTGATTAAATTTTATAAAATTAATCTCAAAAGAGTGACAAAGAAATTGAAGTCAATTTTAAACCTAATAAGAAGACAATGAAGATGAAATTGCAAGCCACCCTTATTTTTTATTTCCTCTACTACTAAAGAGAGATTCAAGGAAGTACTGTTTTCCCAAATTCAATTTCACCCTCCAAAACGATTTTAAACTCATTAAAGCTTCTAATCCTTTAATAGCGCAATTATATTAGTCAGCTTGAAAAATACTGGCCAAGCCCCTATTCCTAAATGCTTCAATTATTTTTGTTATAAGCAGATAATTTTCTTCGGAGTGATAAACGGAACTTCCATCTCTTCTAATCAAGTTTAGATAGAGCGCAAGGAAACGGAAAGCTTAGAATTCAAATTAGGAAAGAAAGAATCCTCTCTCTTTGATTTATAAATAATGATTTTAAAAGAAAATTTATAAAATAATTAAGATTAAACTACTGGTGAGCTTTTGATCCCATTGGACATTTCATTTGAACTCTTTTGTGTTGAAAACAATGAAATCATATACAAATCAATTAAAGCCAAATTAAATTTGATTTCCTCTTGAAAAAAATATTTGCAGTTCATAGTGATTAGTCATTAGCATATCCAATCAATATTTAGAAAGCAAGTTTTAATATATTTTGCGAAATTTAATTCAGCTATGGAAGAAAAAACTTTCCTAAATGAAGGTGGAGGAGTAAATCATGCAGCTCTTTTAGTCTGTAATACCAATAGGATAACCAAACTATCGAAGTCTATCATAAAAGAAATGTAAGTTAAAAGTAATAACGTAGTCACTTGATCGAATGTATGCACTGAAACACTTTGAGATAATAATCTTAGAGGTTAAAATGTTAGATGATTGATTGCTATTTAGACAATAATGTTTAATCAAAGGGACTATAGTAAGAATTTTAATTAAAATCGATGATTGGTTTAAGTACTAATTGGAGAGTTGCAACTTCGTGTCAGTTGAAATCGCAGATTCTCCCCTGATCTGCAGCTTGCTCGATAGCTTATCAAAAATTAATATGAGTTTCTTCTTTAATCATCTCAGGAGCACCTCTCAGTAGTGAATATGACTCGCGCAGTCATTTAATCCTCATCATCGTCTTCATTAAAACTCGTGTCGCTTATAACTCTTGACTGAGCACTCCCAGACAAAAGTTGCAAGGATGAAAGTTTTTAAATTTCTTGCTGAATCGAATGGTGTAATTATTATTTAAATCTGACACACTTCAAATGCCATTGATAAATTCTATTAAATTAATATCTAATTTAATTCTCTTTTTTATTAAAATCTCAGCTATAATGACACTTGCACAACCTAAGCATGTCGAGAAGTTTGTTTAACCACATGTGAATTTAGTTAACGCTGAAAATGTAAGTTTGGTGACTAAACGTTTTTTAAGTTTTCCATAAAACGGACAAGAGTATTATACCTGAGAATCTAAAGGAAAAGAATTGTTAAATGCAAGCTCTTCATGTGCTCTTATCTTTCTTCTTCTAATTAAAGCCTCTTTATAAACGTTAATTTTAAAAAGAATGGCTGCTCCTGACGTTCTCAAACTCCATCAGCAACAACAAAAAACTCAGTTTGCTCAAGCTTGCATGAGAGCTCGATCAGGCCAATCTGATCTCCACGACTCCTGCCAGTTAACCAGCACGCAGCAAGTCACCAAGGCCAACCTCAAATCAGTTGGCGACTCGACCCTCTCAAAGACCTTGGGTGAGTTCACTCGAACTTGCCGAGGGTGAGAACTAAAGATGGTCGAGGGAGTTCGGAGGTTCAGTTCCACCGCCAACTGATTTGAGGTCGGCCTCGGTGGGTTGCTGCGTCCTGGTTGACTGGCAGGAGTCGTGGAGGACAGACTGGCCGGGTAGAGCTCCCATTCTAGCTTGACCAAACTGCGTTTTATGTTTTTGCTAATGGAGTTGGAGAACGTCAGGAGCAGCCATTCTTTTAACGTTTATAAAGAGGTTTTAATTAGAAGAAGAAAGATAAGAGCTCATGAAGAGCTTGCATTTAAGAATTATTTTCCTTTTTATTCTCAGGTATAATACTTCGTTTAGCTAACAAAAGAGTTGGACAGTTTAAAAAGCGAATATGAATTAAAGTTACAGCAGCTAGAGCATTTTAAGTCAGAGCTGGCTCTCAGTCAAAGCCAAGCTCAGTATCTTGAGACGGCAGAGCATTAAACTCAGATGAGACTCTCTAAGTTTCTAAACAGCACAGCAGCTATGAATAACATGAGTAACTTATCTAACTCTATTCTTAGTGGGCAAGCAGTTTCCTCATATGTCTAAAAGCATCACAAGAGCATTGATAGTTATAATTATTCTATTTGAAGCATGGTAAACTTGAATGTTATGACAAGCAACCCAATGAAAGCCTTTTCCCCTTTCATGACTCTGAGAGTATCACTCAATACCAATGGTATTGATGAGCTAAGTCAGAAGATGGAAGATCTTATTATAAAGTTAGAGAGCATATATTCTTCCTAAGAAAGCGAGGATATGTAAACTGAGATCCTGGGAAGGATGAGGAGCGATATGTTGCAATAGAAGGAGTGCGATCACTTTACGCTTTAAAAGATACTGCCTGATGTGAGAGATATGAGCAACACCATGCAGATGTTCCTCCACACCAAATTTGTGAATCAAACCAGGGTCAATAAACCTAAGAGCTTAGAACTTATTGTAATACAATTTAGAAATTGGATTACTGCAATGAGTGGGATAAATAAATGCAAAGCCGAGATGAATGAATTCAACGCCAATAAGGCTGATAGACTAATTGCCAAAAGAAATGAACTCATAGAAGAGGAAAGAGAACATTAAGATCTTTAAAAGGTAATGGACACTAAGGAGAAGTAACTAGACAATTTCAAGAAGAAGCTAGCTATATTAAAGAAAGAAAATGAGTCAGTGAAGATAGATGAAATTATCACTAAGTTCTTCGAAAAAAGAAACATTGAAGAGGATGCACTTAATAAAATGGAAGTTCTGTGTCATCTCGAAACATTCATGATTAGGAGGAAGGAAACCAATGATTTCATTGAAGAGGATGACTTGAAATCTGTCAAAGTATATAAGGTCTTGGTACTTGCCTTACATAAATCGCTATCGTTTAAGAACAAAATCTGGCCCCCTCCTTCTACAAAAGTAGCATTTTTCGGTGTCAAGAAGAGAAGCACCAATTCATCTATGTCGTTTATATTTTTCCATAGACATAACTCCAACTTAAACTCCAAAGGCATCACACAAGTATGACACTAAATAATCACCTGCTCATGCGGAATACTCTTTAGCCAAACTCACTAATCTCCAGCAAAAAGAGAAGTAAGGGCAAGAATAAAACAGGAGAATTAAGGTGAGATGGGCTCAGTTGAAAGATATGTTTGATTTGCAAAGATGCGAAGACTTCTTAGTCAAGCAGTATGAGAAAGTGATGATTTTGAATTAACTATTGAATGTCAGCTTCGATGAAATGACTACCGAGAAGAATAAAAAGAAGCTGCTACTTGAAGAATTGCAAAAAGAATTGGAGAGATATAAAGAGGAGTGGATTAGTTCCCAGAAATTCCTTGTAAGTTATTCTTCACACTTATGATAAAACTGAATAAGATACTCTCTTTTCTTGCATAGTCTTCACTAATTTTAATGATTATATAGAATGAGGATGAGAATTACTTGCCAGAGTCATATACAAACATGCTATTCTTGTTTGATAACTATCTGAAGGTGAATGAATTGAAAGGCAAGATATTCTAGAGGAAGCAATTTAGGAAAAAGATTTTTCAATTCTTGAATGATCTGATGATAAAGTAACTACCTTCCTTTCCTTGTTCATCTTTATTCTAGAATAAGTTACAAACTTGATAAGCTGAAGCAAGTGGCTCCTCAATTAGAGTTCTACAAATTGGCTTAGATAGTGCAGAAATTTATGAGCGATATACTGAAGAATCAAAAGTAGGAGCTTACAGAGGAAGAGGAAAAAGTTCTCAAACTTATGAGAGCCAAGTCTAAGTCTAAAAAGCTATAATCCTCTGCTTTGCTAGTCATGAATTTAACAGCTCTGAAAAAGAAGCAGACCTCAGGATAGTCCACGTCAGCTACCTCACTAATAGAATGAGTGAGAATTCTAGCTCCACTCATCAACTTAACATCCCAGAGGACAAAGGGAAATCTCCTAATCAACAATAGATGGTCAGCTTCTTTAGGAATCATTTATCTTAATTTATCCCAGCTCGTCAGTTAAGAGCAAGAAGAATGGCAAGAACAAGAAAAAGAAGTACTCAAAGGGAGGAGACGATTTTCAAGGCAAGATGCTCTTCTCTAAGGTATAAGAGGCTCTTAAAGACTATCTAAATTCCATGCTGTTCATAGACTACCTAAAAGTTATAGCTTCAGGAATTAAGGAAATGATATACGATGAGCAGTATCAGTACGAGGCGCTCTAAAGATCCTTGGATTTTGTTCCTATTATTCTTACTTTCACTCATAGTTATTTAAGTAGATTTAATTTCGTTTTTATGCAATACCTAGAATCTAGACTTCAACAATAGAGGCTTAAAGCCCAAGTAATTTAACACTGAATACCAGAGATGCCAAAAAATATTTGCCATTAAGCCCAGAAATCCAGTGGTTAAAGAGTTTCTAAGTGTTTTATAATATCTTTGCTAATAGAGTATCATGATTTGATGCAAGCCAAAGAAGAAAAACCACTATTCCTACTAGAGAGCAGACTCAAGCAAATTATTCTCTCATTTTTATTGATGATTGCAAAGAGTGATTGAGAAAGATGACTAGGAGTTCGAGTAAGGATTGACATAGAAGCAGTATAGATAAATAAAGGAAGAGAGGATCAAGTTAGTCAAAGATAAACAGTTATAGAAAGAAAGAATAGAAGCTGAAAAGAAGAAGCTAGCCATGATTTCCCCTTCTCAGCAAAGACTGCTAAATATGAACTTAAATTACAAGAGTGCAGATGCACTAAATGGAGGAGAAAATACAGTCAAGAGTTCTAAAAACTCTCCAAAACAGAAAAGAGAGACTTTCAAGGATATTTATCAGATAATGCAGGACTTTTAAAAAGGAGAGATGAGGTTTCTAAATAAATTTGTGAAGGAGTGTGACGATGTCTCTCTCAAGATCAATAGATTCACTGCAGCGGTCATGCCACCTTCAGAGAAAATGCAGCTAAATATTGTAAGGATTCTAATTATGAATAAGTCCTGGATTGATCATTTAAATGTAAGGTCCTATTTGAATCTCCTTTTTTATTTCTCCAACAATTCCTTTATAGGATATAAGTTGTAAAATTTATCTTAGGCATTGCAATTCTATTTATTTTTTAATGCTTAATACTTAACTTATTTAAATTATAAGTGATTCGTCTATAACAAAGATCACGGTAGGAATTCCACTACTGATGGGAGTGATGAAAATGTATCTGCTCAAGTCTCGCAAAGAATCTTATCGAATCTTGAAAAATTTGGAAGTGGACTGAATTTTACAAAAAAGACAGAGTAAGTGTCCTAAGAGACAGGAGGAGTAAGACTTAATTTCGCACTTCAAGGTCTGACTTCTAAAAAGGCACAATCTTCTTTAAGCGCTAGTAGTTCTCTCGATAGTCAAATTGAGGGCGAGATCCTAAGTGAAGGGAGGAGAAATTACTAGACCGTGCCCAATAAAGATAGACACCTCCTTATTTAAAATCAACAAGAGGGCTCTTCACCCACTTCAAACTTCAGTCCAAAGAATAAGCTCTATTCGAGATAGTCTAAGGTAATTCAGATTGGAGATCTCAAAGACAACAAAAGCCCAGAAAAGGAACTTAATACAATTGAGAATTTTCATGATCTTAATGAGTCAGATGGGGCATATAGCGACAGAAGTGATAAAAGTAGAAGCCTGGGTATTAAAAAAGTGGAAACAGCTAAATAAAGAATAAGCACAGGCAGTTAGCTGCAGCAACTAGAAGAGGAAATTAAGTTAGCTGAAATGCAATAGCCATCTCACAAAATAAGCACTTTCAAGATGGCTTCTATGGCGCAACAAAGGACTGACAGTAGAGACTATTTCTCTCAAGCTTAAAGATCAACTGGCACTTTTGACAAGTCTAGCAACTTTAAGGACAAGTAACAATAATCAAATTCCATCGATAAGTTCATTGTTTCAACTGCTGATGAACAGCATAGATCTCAGTATTGCTTAATCTGAAAAGAATGTTTTAATTCTCAAAACATTTTCTTCTTTGAGTGTTTAATTATAGTTTCACAATAGAGTAAAGCCTCAATCTTCTAGAAGAACAAAGATAAAAAGTCTATGAGAATACTGTCGCCTCAAATGACTCAAGGTTAAACACTGAAGAAGTCCCAATCCTTACTAAATATGGGGCCCTCCTCAGGATTAAGACTAAACCCATGGTGGCTTCTTCCAAGCCAGAGTTAATTCCCATTAAAAGAGGATGCAAAGATTTGAGGAGTTGAAGCAGAATGCAAAGCCAGTGGTGCTTCTCTAAGATATGCTAAAGTAGTAAGCATCTAACCAGAAGATGAGGTCAGAGAGACACCCTGGTGGAGCTAGCTATATTCAAAACCTCAAATAAAAGTCCAAGGAAAGTTACAAGGAAAGTAGCAAATATCTTGAGAACATGCTTAGCTTTTAGACTACTTACAAAGATAATGGCCTCTTCAAAAAGATGAGGATTAACTCTCCTCCTCAATAAAAGAGTTAAATTAAACCTACCAGTAATAGACAAGGAGAGAAGAAAATCTGAATTGCATTTAAACGACAGATAGTTGAATCTTGTCTCCCAAGAACTTGGGTACTAGTTTTATAATCCTGTTTAGAAGCTATTGAATGAGGAAGATCAGGAACAGGAAGAAGCTTTCCTTGCCTTATCATCTCCAGAGAGAGGCTACTTGCATTCTCCAGAGATGAAGCTCTCTAATTAGTAGTATGAACGACCTTCTACATCCTTCTCCAATATTATATACAAATTTCTGACTTAAAAGTTCTAAATTATAGCTTGCATCATAATTTCAATTATCCCTAGTAGCAAAGAGCCTCGACTAGAGATTCCCTGAGATTTTCTTACAGTTAGTCCCTTTTAAGCTCTTAGAAAATGAGCCCTGACGCTTACTCTGGGTTAAGCCCATAAAATAATATGCACACAGAAGAGGGAGACTACAACTAGTAGCAGGAAGGAGATACTCAAAACATGATACATACACATAGTAAGAATCAAGAAAACTCCAGATAACTTCCTCTCAAGAAGTACAACTTAAACGCTCGAAAACAATCGAACAAGAACCATTTACAGGATAAGAAGAATAAATTCATGGCTATAGCGTAGCTGCTAATATCAGGATTGATGATTTGCTATCTGGCAAGCCTTCTTACAAGAATAAACAGATGTTATGAATTTATTTTAAGGTCAGATAGTAGGGTAAAGTTAAGTTGTTTATTCATATTAATTTTTGATTTAATCATTCCATCCATTAAGTTATAATGACGATACTCATTTTTTAAAATATTTTTCTATCAATAATCAACACGAATGTAAAATTAAAATAGAGTGAACTAATGAGTATAGAATTTATTAAATTTGAATTAGAAAAATAAATAAAAAGGAGAGATCGTTCATCATCGAATATACAAATCCTAACAATCCTTATACTCTACATTGTATTTTCCTATCAACTTTGTAAACATAACATGGGCAATACTTGCAACACCTGCAATTGCGATGGCAAGGGCGAAGCAGCGCCTAATGAATTCAATATCCAAATTTAATTATCTCATTCAAAAAATCATTTAATGATGATATAATTTAATTTAGCTTTTAAAATGATAATTCTTATATTTATTATATCCAAGTAAGAATACCTCTTCCAAGTTTTGTATTATATATCAATAAATTAAATTTAGAAATTTTACCATAAATTAAATCTCTACTTCAGTAAAATATATTAAAACTCAAAGAGTAAAGTATCATAAAATAATTTGCATAAAAAATATACTTTTCTGCTCGGACAAATGTTTTAATTTAAAATTTCTTATAGAGTTAACTAAATCAAAAATGATTTAGAGAGTATCTGAGAATGCCATTTATGAATATTTTAACTGAAATGGATGTTTAGGACTAGGCACAGTATATGAAAAACTATAATAACCAAGTCAACTCTCTCCCTAATTAGATTCATTATACTATCTTTCTAAACTCAGGAAATGTATAAGAAAGACAACACCGCCAGAGCTACAAAGACATGAGTGCGTAGAACTAGTACTCCAACTCGGGAAACAATTCCACAACCAATCAGTAGCAAGTCAACAAGAGGGGCACCTACTAAAATTCTGCATTCTCTCAAAACTAGGCCACTAACGGCGGAGGTTCCCGAAAGGATTTAACAGACGATTATCTTAAGAAGAATTTACAAAAGATTATTAAGATTCAAGCTCTGTTCAGAGGAATGAGAGCCAGACGCATCACTAAACTCCTCAGAACTAAGCACATCGGATCTTCCAAGTATTTCACATATGAAGAGTCAAAAGAAACTGTCACTAAGAAAGTTTACAACCCTGATTAGCAAAGAGAGAGAAGGCCTCCCTATACTTTCAAGATAATATTTCCTTATTAAAAAATCTTAAATGAAGACAGCAGCTGTGTACACTGGAGAGTGGAAGGGAGGTTTTAGAGATGGCTAAGGAGAGCAAAGATGGCCTGATGGAGCAGTCTATGTGGGAGAGTGGAGAGAAAACAGGGCTCATGGCAAGGGTAAGTTCATCCACGTGGATGGCGATATATACGATGGATTTTGGGCTAATGATAAGGCTAACGGCCACGGTGTTTATAAGCACGTGAACGGAGCTTAATACGAGGGTCAGTGGAAGGATGATCTACAGCATGGTTTCGGAATTGAAACCTGGACTGATGGCTCAAGATACGAAGGCCACTATTCTCAAGGCAGAAAAGACGGTATTGGTTCATACCAGTGGAACGATGGGTCTCAATACACAGGCGACTGGGTCGAGAATAAAATCAGTGGCATTGGGATTTACTCTTGGTTGGACGGCAGATCCTACGAAGGAGAGTGGAAGAATAATAACATGGAAGGAATGGGAGTGTACATTTGGAACGACGGCAGAAAATATGAAGGGCAATATAAAGATGATAAAAAGCATGGGTTCGGAGTTTACACCTGGGCTGATGGAAGATCTTACGAGGGCTTCTGGTGGAAGGGCAAACAACACGGTATCGGTACTTACTTTGTTCCCAAGGACGAGAAGATGAAATTCGGTTTGTGGGAAGATGGGAAACGCATAGAGTGGTTCAACGAGGAAGATGTAAGTAGGATCAATCAACGCTAACTTGACTACACTTAGTTCTTCAACTAAGCAGATTCAGCGGAGATGGTAATTCCCAATGCTTCATTCAAAAGACCAGGCGGCTTTGATGACAGACTCAGCGACATTAAGCGTAAAATTGCTACTCTCAGATCAAGAACACAAAAAAGTGGAATGGGAGGCTCTTCTTCTCAAGGATATGGATATGCAGGTAATATAATTATAAGAAATATTTAATGCAAATTTCATGCAGATATTTTGTTTTAGAATACAAAAGGAGCAAACTATTGAAAATTTTGTCAATAATCTCTACTAAATCATTCTGGTCCTTAGATAGAGTTAAATCTCTCTTCTGAATAGATCTATTAGACTTAAATAACATTCTTTCTAGTAGCTTAATTTAATTTTGATTAAGTGTGCAAGTCAGCATGAGGATCAATAGTGTTCTTGTACACCTTGTGGATGTCTCTCTTGAGCTCGTTCAGGATTTCCACAATATTCACATCAGCCTCTTCATCTTCTCCCTTTCCTCCTTTAGCTTTGTCTCTCTCTGCCTGGGAGTTAGAGATGGTATTGACGCTACTTCTCTTCTTTAGCTCGTAGAGGTTCTTCTCACTCTCTGCGATCTGCTCCTCCAAGTTGCGCTTGTTCTTCTCATGGACGTCCTTCTCTTTCCCTAATTTCTCTTGTAGCATAGCAAACAACTGTTTCTGGTTTTCGAGCGAGTGCTCCACTTCCTAACTCATGTGAATCAGGTACAAGTTCTTCTCTTCAAGCTCCGAGAAGATATTGTTCAGCTCATTGGGGTCAGTGAAGAATAGCTCCTCATCAAAGAAGTCTTCAGATAGCTCAACTAAATCCTCTCTAAAGAGCATCTCGAACTTCTAGTCCCAGTCCTTGTCAGTCATCGTTTCTCTCTTAAGCTAAAAACACACTATGATACTAATTGTATAGCTGCTAGATCTGCTGATTCCTTCTTCCAGCAGCTCCTCCTCTATGCATCCCAGCTTGATTATCTGACTTCTAGGTTGTTTACATATCTCCAATGTTTGAAGCGCCTCCTCCTTTGGCTTATTCAGTGAATAGCTCATCGTCGTTGTCTCTAAAGATGAGTGCATCGTTTCGCTTGTCCTTCCTATGGAACTCTATCCACTCTCTCTTTATTCGGTCTCTCTTAGTCCTCTTCATCCTCTCCATCTCAGTTATCCAGTTTGGATGAGAGAGCTCTAGTAAGAACTCCTTATGTGCTTCTAAGCCTGTCAGCACGTCCTTGTTCTTTTCAATCTCACTCTTCAGATTTGCAATTCTTGTATCTATCTCTTAAATTCATTGTTCAATTCATTGGAACATATATGTGTCTATCTTCTTGATCTTGGTTTCCTTCTTCTTTCTGACTGCAACCATTCGCTCTGCTTCTTTCTCCTTCTCCTGTGTGGTTATATTATCCAACTCGATGAAGCGCATCAGCTTAATGTGATCACTCTCAAGTTAGTTGCCAGAGTCCTTGAGTGCTATTGCCTTTCGCTTCGACTTGTGATCTAGTTCCTCTATTTCCTTTCTAATGGTGGTGTTTGAAAGCTCAACCAGGAACATTTCTTTCTTCTAGTCTATGAATTCATTGATGTTCTGAGGTCTCTGCTCCCTTGGGAACTACACTCTTGATTTGGCGATGTGCATGGCTGCAGAGATATAACCTCTCTGAGTGGAATTAAAGTTGTAAAGGTTTTCTTCAATTTGAGCTGGAGGGATATCCGAGTCCTTCACTTTGCGAAGTGGTACTCTTGAAGTGGCTGTCTTCTTGTCCCAGATTTTCAAATTTTTTGCCTTCTCCTTTGCTTCTTTACGTTTAACAATTAAAAGCATTGATTTATGAAAAGTAAGTAGGTTTCTGTTTTTCGGTTTCTCTAGTGATGAAGACCTCCTCATCATTTGGAGGGCGAAATGGCGAATACCCAGGCATCATCTACACACACATTTACAATATTTCTCTTCCAATTTTTCAAACATAGATATAGCAATTTGACATTGTTTAAAGCTTTTTAATTAAAGTTTATAGTTACCTTTGAACCCTGAGGCATGGTGGCGCCTCCTTGAAGGCTAAGTTACGACTCCATCTCGTCCATTTTATTTCAATTTGTTTCTTAATTATCCAAACTCACTTCTAAATCAATGTAAATTATCACTGTGAATCTTATTACCTGTGGTTTGCTGACTTGCACGCAAAACAAACTCTAGATATCCTTACAGTAAGCATTCATCAAAGTAGTATAATTATTATTTTAGGATATTGAAATTACACTAGAGAACTACATGAAGGAGATCAAGCACATCGAAGATGAGGACGAGAGTGAAGTAACCAAGGAAGAGAAAGCACTCAAGGGTGAATACAAGAGAGCACAGAGGGAGAAGAACCATGTCATCAAGCAGGAACAGACCGAGAAGAAGAACGCTGAACTTAGACTTAGAATGGAAAGAGTCTACCAAAAGATGGGAAGACAGGCCATGCCACGCTCTATGAAGAAGAAAGTCAAGAGAGAGAAAGCAGTCGTTAAGATCGATGAACACACTCTCGACAGACTCAGGTATTTAGGCCAGATCGAGTAGCAAGACCAGTGAACGAAATAGCAATACATATTATTTAAGATGTTTTCAATTCCTTGCTAAATTGTTGAAATCTAATTATCTAAAGTGGTTTAGCATTTTCAATCTTTTGAAGCAACATTCATAGTAAATATTAATTCATTTCTCCTCACATTAACTTATATATTCATCATAAATAGAAATTGGTGCTAAATAAGATAGCTACTTAAATATTTTAAGATTGTTTATGCTTAAAATAGAATAGATTCAATAGAAAAAATGAAATCGATTATAATCTCTCTCTGATTTAGTAAATTTGGGATACTCCTCTTGATTAGTTTAAAGGTATCTTTATGGCTGCTCTTGCTACAATTTGATCGCCTGATTATGGGAGTTGTACTAATTTTGACTAAACTGCTATGAGCCTAATTGATTCGCTTCCACTGCCTAGCTTAGACTAATTTGCTTAAAAACATGGAATGAACTAGACAGCAAATTATATTAATTAGATAGAGACAAATAAATTATTATCGTTCCTTTGCTTCTTCTTTCCTGCTGTTTTCAGGCAGGCTGCTGACTAGTGATTAGGAGAGTAGTAAGCATTTATGCTTCCACTTACTCCCAACGATAATTTCTAATGCCCCTTGAATCCGAATTCATTAGTAGGCCTGTGCACTCCAAATTCGAACTTGAGAGAGGGTGAATTCCCAAGCTGATTATTTACGCTTGTAGTTTAGTTGTAGACTGATTCCTTCTCAGTCATGAGATTAGTTTGAGAGCTCCTTAGGTTTTGCATTGCAGATTTAGTTTGCTCAAGTAGAGAATACTGCTCCTTGGCCGATGTCTGAGATCTTACTCTCTTAAGTTTGGGATTGAAGACATTGCTCTTACTCTTGCTGTTGACTTGGTTCGTAGATGCGATTATGTTCTGATACGAACTTGTGTTTTTAGCAGTGCCTGCTTAATTTAAAATCAGCTGCGGTGCTATTCCGATCTGAAAGGCGCTCTAGTCAAAATTCTGAGTGGCTAGCTTCAAATTGGTGTTGGAGTTTTTCTTGCTAAAAGTTTATCTTGCTTTTATTGAGTTGTGAGGAAGCTGCAATGGCCTGTCCTCATTTTAGCTGCTATTTATATTTTTCAAAGACTTGTTTTATCCCAATAACTTTTTTGCTGTCTGATCATTCTTATTACTTAAATGTTATTAAATAAAAAATTATCAGTAGCAAAGGAAATAAACTCTATTGATAAAAAGGCTTTATATCATGATCTACAAAAGTGTGGAATTTTAAAACTTATATTTAATTCATTGCATTCTATAAAATGATATTATGAGTTAGCTTTTAATTAAATTGTTTACTCATAATATTATAGCCCTAAGGATTAGTCTATTCTTAGGAAGCTCAATGCATCTCCTTGATTTGAAAGGTCTTAGAGTTAGAGAGTAGCTGATCGATTGAATTCAGATTGAAGTCCTTGATGTTAATCTCTGATGTTTCATTCAGATTGTCAATTACAAAATTGGAGCTGTTTAAATTCCTCAGCATATTTCTTCTCTCTATCTAATTCGGTGAGAACTCATTGTATTGCGCAGGCTCCGCAACAGTTTAGTAATTGAAGATATCACCCAACGCGAATTAGTCCAAACCTATGTAATTTGAAGCAGCTGCGGAGATTACCTTCTAACTACTGAGCTCCTGATTTGGTTTCTTTGGGCCGCTCACTAAAACAAAATTTATCAACACAAATATATTCTCCAAAGTTTTCCAATGATGGTAATTATACAAGACAATTCATCTCTACTTACTCCGACAGATATCTTCCTCGTCCTCGATGTTCTCACTCATATTTCCATGAGAAGAGTGCTTATTTTCTTAGCTATCCTTTTCCTGAAAATCCTAGCTTAGACAACTAAACTTGAGTTGATTAGAGTCCTGTAAATTTATTTGCAATTTTTATTGATAGGTAATTAATTTTTTGTTGCTATTTATCTAGACTTGTTCACTCTTTTTCCGCTTGGAGGATTAAGGACAGTTATTATCTAGCTCATTATTTACAGCGCTGTTATAGTTTGAGAAAGTCTTGGTTTGGTGAATTAGCGCCTCGTTTAAGGACTGGAAAGTTCCCTCTAGTTGAGACTTGAGCTCTGCACTCGCCTTCATATTATAATTATAATTTTTGCTCTCTGCAGATTCAAATTAATTTTATCAACTTATCAACTGCACAACCATTTAAGATTTACTTGAAGAGAGATAAGTTTTTATTGTTAAGAGAGAGATTAAGAACTGAGAGAGGCAACTCAGATTCAGAGTGTCTAAAAAGAAGGAATCGAAGAAAAGAAAAGCATCAAGAACTTACCTATACTTACTGAGTCAGGCTCTGGGATCCTAAAATACGCAAAGCTTTCTAACTTAGCTTTTAAGAGAAAAGCAGGCAGTTTGTAAAACTAAGATCAATAAGATAACTGCTAAAGCTCCGATAAAAAGCCTTCTAAAGCTTATGGAAGTCCTCCTGACAAGATGAGCTTTTATAACTTCACTCAGGTAGCAAAACCCCAAGGCAAATATCTTCAGTTTAATTTAAAAGTGACAAGTCTTTTGGTGGAAAGGACTTTACATATGAGGAGAGTCTGTGTATCACAGAGGAAAACAGATTTTAAAATGAGATAAATCCAATCAAGTTAGCTGACTTGGAATGGGGAGATTAATATAAGCTAGACAAGCTGCTAAGATAGTAAATTCAATAGATTGAGGAGAAGAAATTTGATCCAAATACTTACTTCAGGTACGATGACTTCATGATTGAGGAAGCATTTCAATGGTTTGACATAGCTAGAAGGGATCAAGAAGTTCAGCTGCTAAAGAGAAAATCATCTGCAGGATTTGCTCAAAACACATTCGTGAATCAAAGTCTAGCTGACTTCGGAGTAGGAAACTCCATTTTCAAAATGCAAACTCAAAACTTTTGGAATGTGGGAGGATACAACTAGAATGAAAGAGGGTTCTCAGTGATAATGGGAAACTCTAATGGATTTGAAGTGGCTGGAGGTTTCAATGGAGGGCTAATTTCACCAACCGAGCTTAATTATCATGATCCAAATTTCAACCTAAACCTATTAGCTTCAGAAAGTAGCTCAGATGATGAAGGTGGAGATGAAGCTGAGAAATTCAAGAATACCTTCTTGAATAACAAGAGTGCAACTAAATATATGATGATGAGGTCCAAACTTAGAAATGATAACAACTTGCTTCTTAAGTCTATTGAAGACAATAAATTCATCAAAGAGTAAGAAGCTTAAAGTGAGGAAGAAGTCGAGGGTGAAGAAGTTTAGTATAGAAGTGGAGAAAAATTCTACTAAAATTAAGCATAAGGTTAGTCAATTGCGGATGAAGAATATAACAATCTTACTCCTAAAGTACTCTCAAGCGGGGAAAATAGTGAGGATGAAAAAGAGGATAGACCCTTATAAATGAGAACGAACTTTAAAGTTCTTGAAGAACTCATTGAAGAATCTAGAGAGGAGTCAATGAGAGGTGACTCAACTTAAAACATTCGAATCCCTATCTTTGATAGCAGCAGAGCATCTCAACCCCAAATTCAGTTTCAAATTAAAATGGACAACGATGAATTACAAGACATTTACTAGCAAGATCAACATAACGCAGCAGCATAAGCTACAAATAGAATGTATGATTCCGATATTTTCGTCATGTCAAATACAACTTTCGATGAGGATCTGGCAAGCTTGAGCTCTCGACGTGTCTCACAAGGGTAAAAGTAACCTTTCAGAAATGAGTTTCTGAGTTTTGTAGACAATAGCTAAGATTTGTCAGCACTGAAAGCTATGGGCCTCAATTCCTCTCAAATTGATTAAATAACCAATCATTTGTTTGCCCAATAGTAAGATTAGCAGAATCACTCCAGAAAATAGCCAAAGTAAGACTTCAAAAATGCTTATCAAGAGAGAAAGCTAAATGAGTATGAGAAAGCTAAAATTGCTAAAAATAGGCAGCACATTAAAGCTGGCATGAATACTAAAAAAGTCATCCTAGTCAAAGGAAAGGCCTCTTACGAATTCAATACAAACTCTTCTGCTTCCAAACTAAGATTAAACATTTGCATCAACAAATCTGTAGTCAGTCATGCATGAGAAGAAGCAATCTTAGACTAAATTCTCTAACTATGTTTCTTCGAGTAATAACCTCTCTCCTATTTTGAGCAATATGTAAAACTCTAGCAGCTTCTTTTAATTTAAGAATGGCTAAAATGTTTAGTATAGACCTAGCAACCAGAGCTAGTATAATTCTATATCTTCTTAAAACTTTGGGTTTCACAGATAGTAATCCTCGATTTAGAACAGCAACGTTTTCTTAAGAAACAGTGGTCATTTTTCAATACTTTCTGGAGGGTAAACCAATCAGTCTACAAATCAAATGCAGTCTTACTAATATTCTAACTAAGGGAAAGATAAGCCAATAAGAAAGCCTGAACCTTATTAAAAGGGGTTAATATCAAGCTTTCCGATATTGATTCAAGGGGCTTAGCAAACCTTAACTCATCATTCCCCTTCCTGTTCATTAAGTATGAGACAAAATCTATCCCCAGGGCCGGGCTATAAGGTAAGAGAGAGGAGTTCAGTTGTTTAAGATGAACATACCAGAATCACTAGAAATAGGTCTAATCTAGGACCTATAGCCTTGCATCTCTCAGACAGCGATATTTCCAGGAGTAAATTCATAGTGCTGTCTTCTGCAAAGGATTAAATTCAAAATCTGGGTTCAGTTCACGGAAAAAATAGCAAAGCCAATAATCCCCAGACAGTTAAGACTGCAAAGAGCAGAGGATCGCGAAAGATTGATAAATTTGACTAATGCAACTAGAGATAATCCTAATAAACTTTCAGTCTTCAGCCACAAGAATAGCTATGCAGTTAATGAATCTCTGAAGTCAAATAAAAGACATAACAAGACTTTGGGAAGCACAGAACTCAAACAGCAAGTTAACGCTGCTAAATTACGGAAGCAAAAGTCAGACAATAAAATAATTGAGGAGTCTTCTGCAGTTATGTTCGAGGGTGCGAACTCTATGATTACTTAGAAACTTCTCGCATCCATTAAACAAAATGTCATTAGGAAAAAGCTACAGCAATAGAAGTCAGATAAGTTTCAATCAAATGGCGTTGACAATTTTATGGAGTATTCTCCAGGAGAGGAAGGGGCAAGCTAGGAGCTTTATTCATAACAGCTTAACAGATAAAGAAGTAAATCAGAGATTGAAACTATCTACGAAATAGGTTAAAAGCATGAATTTATGATCCCCAATAAAGAAATAAGCAGAGACAATCAAATTTAAAAAAGGCTGACTAGTTATAATGCTTAGAATCCATTGTCACCCGGAAAAAGTATTAGAAGTGTAGGGGTTTCCCATACAATAATGGGAAGACAATGTCTGACATCAATAAATTTTATGAAGAGCGTTCAGAGCATAACATATCAGTCTAATCTAATTTCATTCACAGGAACTATCATAACTCTAGTGCGTAATCTAAGTTCGATGTAAACTAAGCTGCAAACTAAAGCAATCAAAAATAGAGAGGTGTTGAATTCTTTAACAGCAATGATAATTCCTGTAAGACTTTCGATGCAACAAGTTAAGGAAGTGGCTCGCATATTTTTAATCAAAAGGTGACCTAATCAATCTTTATTAACTCTGTTTTTAATTTTTTTCATCTCTGGCTAATCAGTTCTTAAGCAGCCAAGCATTTTGTACAACGGGTCGAAGCTTGATATCAAAATGAGTGAAGAGACGAGTTAATCACCTCAGATTAAGAAACTTCGCAATAACTAAAGCTAGCAGCAATTTAAGCTAAATTTTGGAATTTAGCCTCATCTAGTGAAAAAGTATCAAAGCCCTACTGCAGCTCAATAGTAGTCCAGCACGG
Organism: Tetmemena sp. SeJ-2015; assembly: GCA_027382625.1. Classification (NCBI taxonomy): domain Eukaryota; phylum Ciliophora; class Spirotrichea; order Sporadotrichida; family Oxytrichidae; genus Tetmemena; species Tetmemena sp. SeJ-2015. The sequence goes on from JAJKFJ010021309.1 coordinate 26,085, forward strand.
GAATTAATGAAAGCCTGATTTATTAGCAAATAAGCGGAAAGAACTTTAATAATGATTCAGAAATTATTCAAAACAATAACACACATAGTTAGTATTATAAATAATTTTAGTTCCTTAATCCAACCTTAGATTAATAAGACGAAGAGTATTCCATAATAGCCGAACATGAATAGAGGATATTATTTTGTACATATATTTATTAGGTTATGGCCAAAGCTTGAATCAATCGATACAGAATTAAAGTGCACTTCACTCAATTTCAAAATTGAATAACGGGTAGTCAATTTCTGTCATCAAACAACGAATGTGAGGAGTCCTCATAAAAAGAGCATGATGATCCTTAATTCTTCAATTGGTTCTAGCAGCAATAATGTATCCTTAAAAATATTTATTGATGGGGAATGAATTTTTATATTATCCTTGGTGTAAGCTGCCTTGGGGATTTACAACGACCGCCAACAGAAAATTAAAGAAAGCAAAGCTAGTTAGAAGTTTGATCACCACTCTAACAGTTACACAAGGTCGGGGGTTAGCAGTAACTACAATTCGAACAACAATTTAAACCATCAGAAATACTTAATTTTTATACTAGGAGTCATAGAAAGTGGTCGACTATACTGACTCTAGGATCTCCAAATGATTACCGTAAATTATTTAGCTAAAGATCAAAGTTTATTTTTAATAAATACAAAGCATGATTTATATTCCTGATTATGGTTTTAAATTAGTCCATATTTTAAATAAATTATTAAATTGATTATAAAAAATTCATAATTTTTAAATGCAGAATAGAGGTTAATTTATGACTTGCCCATCTTAAAATTTTATAATTTTAAGGCTATCTTAATTTATACATAATTTGTGAAGAGAAGGATTTAAATTCCAAATGTCAATATAAAAATGAAAATAATTAAAAAATCAAATGTTTTATAGGTCAAAGTGTATTAGTCTTAATGAGCCTATGAATCTTGTTAAGCATCTTTCTATATTTGCTGTTTTCGACTATGATTTCGTAAATTATTTTAGTAAGGGACTTCCTTAGCATGCTCTTGTCATCTATGCCTTCATCCTTTATAGATTTTGCCTCCCTCATTATAGAACTAAACTACTCACCAAGAATTGAATAGCCCATATTGCTCAAGACTATCGTCAAAAAATTTAATTTTTTTCCTCTCTTTTTAAGTCAAGCTTTCCGAAGAGGTTACTTTTTCAAGATTCCTATGTCACTGTTGTCAAAGGCTTCTCTCACAGCTAGCAACTCATCTGTCACTCTCTTCATGAAGAGCTCATTTTACTTTAAATCTAAGACTTCCTGCCTCAGTCTCTTAATCTAACTTCTCTGCTGTTCAACCAAATTTTAAGATTGCTGCTGAGTCATCAGGAGTCTTAGAGAATGTGTTCTTAGAATTAATATCTAAACAAAAATTGATAAATTTAGCAGTAACCTTACACTCATCGATATCCTGATTTAGTTGCTTAACATGTGCACTCTTGATCCTTTGAAAATTTTCCTTCAAACTCTTGATTACTTTGAAGCTCTGTCTTTGGAACTCATCATTAGATTAGAATATCATAATTACTCCTTGAGTTCTATTTGCTTTGAAATGAACTTATGTTGCTTTTCATAGATTTTTGCAAGCTCTTGCTTAAGTAAGTGAGACTGTCCTAATTAGTTCCTATGCTTTTAATCAATCAAGTACTAATTATCTTCATCAATATCATTTTTGGTCAATCGAACTGTTTCTCTCTTGTCAATTGAGTATCCATGATTTAGTTTGATTTTAAAGATTAAGTCCCTCTTAGTTCAAAAGCAGCACTCTCTCCTAAACTGTTATAGTCGAAATGCGTTCTAGCAAATCTTGAAATTTCCTGTCTCTCATTTTGTGTATGATAGTTTGTACTTGCTTGCAGTGCGCATTTTATTTTTAGAGCTCGCTCTTTCTCTTGAAGGCTCATAATCCATCCTATCTTGGCCTTTTGAGAGTATCTTCAGCAATCTTTCAAAAGAGAAGTTAAAATCTCCTATTAAGTTATCTAGGCCCGTTGTTACTGTATCCCGATACTACTAATCCTCATTTAAAGAGTCATTCAAGTAACTGTTCTGCCATGAAAGAAGACTTCTTCATGTTTGGCTGTTTAATCAAATCCTCAATTATGTAAACTTGGAAGTCTAGCATCTCCTAAAAGTCTGCCTCTACTTTTCCAGCTTTGGCTGCTGCATATTTAAGGGCACTAGTCACCTTTATAGATCAATATATTCAAAAAATGGAAAATAAATAATCGCTACTTAAGGATCTATTTGAAAGAATTCTGCTAGTTATCTTTTTCAAGAGAATTGCTATTGATTTAAAAGAGTTTTTGAATTGCTATCGATATAAAATTTGAGCATTAAAATAAAATTTTAACACAAAGATTTTTTTAAAATTTAGAATAAAAATCTTGATATTAAAAATCTATTACTTGCCACTTTTTAACTCTAGAGTGTCTGTTCCTCCTCATCCCTTAGAAGTTTAGAAATCAGTGGAGATTGAAAACTTTCATAAATGTAATTTCCTTTTGTAGATAACTCTAGCTATGATTACTTTGATAAAATAAATTGAAGGTTTCAATTAAAAAATTTGCCTTTTTTTTGTTTAAAATTTAAAAAAAGCAAAAAAAAACCCAATTTTTGTTTTTTATCAGGCTTTTCATTTCTATTACAGATTGATAAATTTGATCTTTGAGTACTCTAAGTCCAGATGCAACAAGCAGAGTCTGTTCTCGCTCTATTTACTACATCTGCTCCATTTGAGCCTAGTAAAGTTCTAATTATTCTCTGAGTTGGTCTATCTAAACATCCTTCCTCTGATCTTCTTTTGTGGATGACTTAAATGATATTTTCAAAAATGGAAAAATTCTTGTGAGATATTTTCTTTTTGAGGTTTGGCTTGGGCTTTGAAGCGGAGATTTATTATTCATTGCTCTTAAGTTACTACTTCTAGAAGCTGTTCTATCCCTCTGCAAATTTGTAAATCTAAAATTTAATTAGGTGTAAATTGGTATCCTATATTTTTATGCTACTTCTAAAATAAGTTTATAACTTTTTTTAAAATTCTCAGATTTGCAGTAGATTACCCTCCCTTGGTTTGGCTAAGACTGTTTCTATCATTTGGGGATCTATTAGCTTTACTTCCATAATTATTTTTGACAGCACTATTGGGATTGCTCTTATTATAAGTTCTCTAGCTAAAGGTGAATTTATTTTTATTGTTGCTATTCAAATTTTCAATTGAATCTTCTAGTCTCTCCCTATCGGAATCACTCTCACTATCTTCATGTTACTAATCTTTATCCTTGAGTCTCCTGAGTTACTGAATCTCCTTGGTTAGTTCATTAAAACAAATGAAAAACACTTTCAGCATTTTCTATCTCTAACTTTTTGAGAGAGGAGTAAGCTTCCTAAGCAACCAAATCAGTTTACTTTACTAGGTCCTCCTTCAATTAATTATTCTGGACTACTAAATCCTGAACTTTCTGTCTCAAAGAAGAGGTTTCAATTTAAGTTTTCTGTGCTTAATCTCTGAAGACCCTCTCCATATCTTCTTGTCTGGATTAGTTTTGAAGGGAAAATATTGCAATAGCATCTATCTTCTGACAAAGGACAGATGGAATACTCTCACTTCGAGGAGTTATCTCCAATAAAAAGAGAAGAAAATATTATATAATCAAATTGTGATATATCTGTTCATAGTTGATATTTAACTTGTCAATTAGGTTCTGAACATGCTATGAGATAAAATTATTCTCCGTTTCAGATTTCTCTTGATAGTAAAAATAAAATTCTAAACTTAGTAGGCTGCCTTCTCTTTTACTTCCCTAAGCTCTCTCACCACATTTTCAAAGTCAAATCTGAGCTACCTCAGATCTCTCTTATAGTTGTCAATTTCAACTGAAAGATCTTGCTCTATAATCTTAGACTCTTCCTTCTGATTGAACTACTGCCTTAAATTTTAAAGCCAAAACATAAATTTGAAATTTAAATTAAATTTTCAGCATACTTGGCAAGCATATTTTCATCTGAAATAACGGCTGCCAGTTTATGGCACTCATACTTTGCAAAGGAGTAAGCGTTATCAGCTTGGCGTCTGAATCTTCTTCTGCTGCTCTATGTACTCTGAGCGCTCCATATGCATGAACTTCAACATTCTTTGCTATTCGATGTTTATCTATTGCTTTAAACAATTGTAAACAAAGCAAGCACATAGATTTGCAGTAATGTATACTTGAGGGACCAGCATTTTTATTGCCAGTTTAGAAGCTGAGTCTCCATTTCTTCATTCCTCATCTACCACATTTCAACTTCCCCTAAGACTTTGGCATGCTGCTTCCTTATCTCTTACAGTTGGAATTCTATCTTTGGAGTTTGGTGTTGGGATAGCTGCTAAATGAAACTCTTCAAAAGCTTCTCTCTCTCCCAAGATTTCTGCAACTGCTTTTTTAACCAAAGAGTTAGAGGACTCAGAAGTGATTGCCCATCTGCTTCAGGAATATCTTATTTAATTCATAACTTTAAGTTTAATAATAAAGACTCATATACAATTTTTTATACGATTTAGTCGAAAAATATAACTAATTTTTAATCAAAATTATTTTAAAAAATAGTAAAGCTTAACTAAAGCGAGTTCTAATGTTACTTATCAATTTTTAAAATTATTATTTATGACTTATATTTATATCCTCTTGCATGATACTGAAGTCAGGAGATTTACTAAATCTAAGTTTCTTCTTTTTAGCCTTACCACCAACTTTATTTACAATGTTACTAGTTTCATTCTTGAATGCCGAATCCCTATCATTAAAGCTTTAGAAATCCATCATAACCAAGAAGTCAGAATAATTATCCTCATCTCCTCTCAACCGAATGCTACTATTATTCACATCTCTAGCTTTAGCCGGATAGCCGAATTCTCCTTTCACCAAATTTTATTGCTTATCAGTAGGAGGTTTCTATCTTGACTTTGGACGAGTAGAACTTCTATTTTCTTTATTCAGTTTAGTTAAATCTTTATCCCACTGTTAGGCCTTTTTTATTATCTAATTAGACTTCTAAGCTTATAAGAAAATAAAAGATAAAATTAAAGCTGCATTAGGGGAAATTACACCTTGGGATATTCCACTCAACACAGATTTGGCTAAAGCAGTTTGCTAAGGTTTTTAATTTGAAGTATCTTGGGCATTGGTTTTAGAAAATGAAGGTACAGGATATTTCTCAGATTGCTACCACAAGCTTAAACTTTTGATCTAGTTCTTTGTTTGCTCGCAAATTAGCTTCATTTCCTCATCTTTCTGTTTTAACGCAGTTTATTTATCTTGATCCTGATCCTGGATTCTCTTTTGTAACTTAAAATTAAACTCTTAAATACTTTGAGACCTCTAACTCAAGTAAGGCAATCTTATTTGCGTAGTCAGTAATTTATTGCATAAATGCTACTCAAAATTAATGAGCACTTTTGATTTAAGTTATGAATAATTAGTAGTTTGAAGTTGATTTTTATCCTGCTTGTTCAGTTTCTCATTTAGGTTCTTATGCACTAGATGGCTTTAAATCATGAAAATATTGTCTTACTTATTTGATGCTCTCTTAGCTCTCTCTGTGCGTCTAGAGTTTTGATTTTCTCCTCTTCGACTGTTTTAGAAGTTTGGACTATGAGTAACTCCATCTGTCTGTCTTTCTCTCTTAGCTACTCATTAAGTCTATCGATGAGTTTACTCTAGCCCCCGGTTTCATTCCTCTCCTTGAGTGCCATTTAGTTCTCTTGATTTAGCACTTTAATCTGAGTTTTGAGGAGGGATATTTACTCCTCATAACTTAGCAACTGCTTTGTTGCCTTCTCACACTATTGAAAGCTTGAGATTTATTTATTCATAACAGTGAAATTAATCGGTGGTTACTTACCTCTATGTTTAACTTTTTTATGATGTGTTGAGCCTTATCAAGAGAAGAGTCCTTCGCCTCATTTGATTCTTCTTTACTTGCTAACTCAATTTGTAGATCACTCTATACACAAAATTTAAATGAAAGAAGAATGAAACTTGGATCTTACTATCTGAGATTCTAGCTTAGAGATTTGCTGTATCAGACGGCTGTTGAGCTATTCTAGATTAGTATTCTCGTCTTTTAAAAGCTTGTACATCTAAGGAGTCACCACAGTTGGCTTAAAAAATAATATTTTATTTTTTAGCTAAGGTGGGTTGGATTATTTTCGAGGCAGTGGTTTTGGGCTAAGCACACCACTGGCAGTTGAAGAAGCCATTATCTGAGGCCCAGATGCTCTAGTTCCCAAAGAGGAAGAAGGCTTGGGCTAATGCGATCTGTAAGAAGAAGACATTTTTCAATTCTTAATTTTCAGTTGAATTTAAAATTCAACAAATTTATTTGAATTCTTTCTAATGAAATCTATTGTAAAAATACAAGAGTTAATAATATTTATTATCGAGATAGAATTTGCAGTAATGGTAGATAGAAATGACCCCAACGCTATCCCAGAAATCAGTGCCTCAGATGTATAGAAGGAAGGCTGGCTCTACAAGCAGTCAAGGTTCATTAAAGAATGGAGAAAGTAAGTTAATTTATCATAAACAGAGAGGGAAAGATAGATTTGAAAAATGAAAGAGATTTAAAGACTATTTTTTCCATATTCTATTACACTTCAGACTCTAATGATGCGCTAATACAGTTTATTGTAGGAGATGGTTTGTGCTGACTAAATCTCACATTCTAAGTTTCAAAGACGCCTAAGTTTACAAGAACCCTACTGAAGTGATTCTCATCTCCTCTTGTAGTACAGTTAAATCGGTCGAAGAAGAAATAAATAAGCCTAATGCCTTTGTAAGTATTTCTCTTTAAATTCGTCCACCCTCCAAGCTTTGAAACTTTTCACAATCGGAAAATCAAGGATGACTCCTTCAATAATTTGAACAATAGCATAAAACTTATCTTTGAATATAGAAACTTGAGGTGAATGGCAGGACTTACTACATGCAAGCTGAGAATTACGCAGAAAAGGAGGGCTGGATAGGAGCCTTGGGTAAAGCTATGATAAAGAAGACAGTGCTTCTGGATAATGATGACGAAGATGCTTATATGTGACCCTAATAAAGATGAATAGCTTAAACTATATGGCTTAACTAAAATTGCGAGATTAATTGTTTTGAATTCAAAATTTCTCAAATTAATTGCCCTTGAGTTTAATACCTCGCAAAATAAGTAATTGAACTAAGTTATTAAAAATGGACCGAGGCTATGAGATAAAAAATAGTCAGTTTGGCTGGCAGCTGCCCTGGCATGCAAAATCTAAGACTTTATGTAAAGGTAGCTGCTTCGTCGGTCCTAAAGTACACTAACATTATGTAACCTTGGTTATCATCTTAATAAGTAAATGCATTTTAAGTAATCGCTATATTGATCTTGATATGCTTGTCTATTGGAGGTTGGGTATCAAAAATCAATATTTTCATAGAAAGGTCTAAAAGTGAGGCAATTTATATTTGGCTCTTTGGAGGATATCTGGTTTTGGGTTTGCTGATGCTGATAAAGTTCATAGCTACTTCTTACTCCGATCCTGGTATAATGTTTCGCCACTACGATTATGACAACTTGAAAAACAAATACGATGAGAGGAAGAGGAAAGAACGAAATATATGCTTAATTATTTTTCATTATAAATCTGAGAATGGAATTACAGCTGGAGGAAGATGAGTCTAGTGATTCAAGTGACTCCGATTAAAATCAGTTTAATGACTTAGATAGCTTAAACAAGAGTAATGCGAGTGCGCAAATCTTGTATAGAGAGTAATATAGCAAGGAGTAAATACCTCCCACATTTGAAATTCATTCTAAAAAGCAATTTAGCACATTTAGTAATACGCTGATGTAAAATAGAAACTTTAGCAAGGGAGATGAAGATCAAGAAACTCAGTATGAGCTTTAAAAGCATAATTTGGGGGAGTAACAAAACTCAATTCCTTACATTTACAGAAGCAGATTTTGCAACACTTGCTTCATTTATAGACCTCCACTTGCTTCACACTGCCGCTTTTGTGATTAGTGTGTAGATAATTTCGATCATCATTGCTACTTGACAAACAATTGCATCGGAAAGAGAAATATTAAAAGCTTTGTTCAATTTGTAAACTTAACAGTCCTCACTTCGACTATATTTCTGTTATGCTTCATAAATTTTTGGATAGAAGATCAGATAAGTTAGTGTGCTAAGCTTTCACAATTCAAGTTGCAAATGCAAGAGACATTTTAGCTTTATGGCTTGATCGTGCTGGCTATTTTCACAATAGTTGAAGTCCTGGCTCCATTTTTAAGACCAGTGTCAGTGCTAGCTGGTTCAATGTTCATAGTGATACAAGCATAACAGCTCTAATCCATCGAATATCTCAAGCATGTGCCTTATACTATCCTCTTTTTGATTTACCCTTATCTTTATTTATGATTGAATGCTAAGCTTTTGGCTCAGGCTTGCGCTACAGTCTTCGCTATTTATTCCTGATATATTAGGACTACTCTCTTAAAGAATACTTTGTATTGAAACAACTGTAAACTCCCAAGCAGAAATTAGTCAAGTGCAATAATCCATTTGTAGGTTTCAAGAATCTAATCTTCTTCTATCTCAATTTTCAAAGCATCGAAAGTGAGTTCGACAAAGAATTTACAAGACCAAAAGAGGAGAGACAGCTAAGAAGCCAATGACGAAAGTGACGATGATGATAATTTAAATGAGGAAAATGGTCTGCTAAGAAAATAAAGAAAGTGAACTATTACGAGAAGCTAAGAAGCTAATGATTTCAAAACGATTATTATACTATAAAGAGAGAAAATGCAGCTGAGAAAATAAAGAAGTGAACTATTACGAGAACTAGGCTTAAAGAAATTTAGAAGATTTTTACTCACAGAGTTAAAGAGAGAAAGAAGTAATACTTCTTGACTTTTATAATTCTTACTTCACTTAATTTACTACACTAATTAATCGTTAATTAAAGTCTTGGTGTTCTAATTCTGTCTGTCTGAGGAGTCATTTGTTCATGAGATATCTAAGGTGTAAATTAGAAGTCCGGCTGATACTCCAACGTTCAAAGAATCTACCATATTGAAAGGGTACTTGCCAATCATCTCAGGGCTTAGTTAAGGTGGGATCATAACTCTGTAGTCTGCCAGTTTATTGATGGTCTTTGATACCCCTTCGCCTTCTGATCCCAACACAAGAATGATATTTAAGATTACTAATCATATCGCATTCATTGATATTTTCATCTTTGTTTATTCTCAGGTCGTCGAGAGATTATATCTTAGTCGTTTTATAAGGCATATTAGGATCATCCTCTTCACCTGTATATTTTTCATGATACTTCTCTTTTGACTCTTCTCCCTCTTCTAGGAATGCATCATCACTTTGAGATAACTTTCCCTTCTTTTAATCGTGTTAATTCTTCTGACTCTGCTGCTTTCTGTTCTTTGTGGATTAATTTTCTTAATCTGAGTCTTCACTCTCAATTAAAATTTCCCTCTCAGGCTCGTGCTTGTCATCAAGGCTATCTATTCAATTTAAAAGCTTTATTTATGGTTATTATTTTCAGTAATGAAGCTAAAATTATATCTTATGTATCTTACAGGAGGAGATACATCCATACAAAATTTTTATACTGTAAATAGATTCATTAAATATCTTAAATCTATGCTTTGATTCCTTTTTTAAATAAAAATGACTAGCATTTTATAATAGTTTTTAAATTATTCCCTCGATGTCAGTACTGATGATCTTAAATTAATGGATTCCACCTTGAGCATCCATCATGAAATTTTTCACGAACTTTACTGCGTACAGAGGGATAAACTCCAAAGCTCCCGAACTCACTTTGCTTACTGTTGCAGTAAGTCCGCAAGCATTCAATTTTATCTATATATAACTTTAATTGTTTTTTTTTCATAATAAATTTATTATAATTTAATAACTAAACCTCTTTTATCTAAAATATATAAATAAGACACAAGAATAAAACGAAATGGAGATATGGATTGTTTTAGTTGACTAGAATTCCATCTACACCGATGAACATCGCACTCCTCAAAATGCTTCCAAAATTATTAAATTTATACCTATGACTCGTTTAATTTTGTGGGTCAGTTATTTGATCTAGGAACAAAAAGAATTAGCCTTTCTTTGGTTCATCCTTTAGACTCTCAATATCAGTTGGTTTTCTAATTCTCACATAGTCAATCTTACTCGCTTTTAGAACTACATTTTAATGTGGCTTTTGCATCATATCAAGTTATGTTAAAATGTAGTATTTATGCATAGTGAATCCATTAAGCTTAACTTACAACAAAAATATAATGTTTAATTTTAACTTTGTGGAGGTACTTGACTTTGATACCTTGACTCTAAGCCATCCTAAATATTTGTTCTATCTTAGGGTGAGACTTTCTACTCTCGTTTCCTTTTTCATTAATGTTCAGATATAGCTTGGACATTTTACGTCTTTGAGCACTCAGACTTGCCAGCACTGGGTTTATTCCAAAAATGTACTCGTCCTTCCTAAAGTCAAATCAAACATCCATATTACTACTCACATTTTCTTTATAGGAGGGGGAGGAGGTGTAGAAGACCCACTGAAACCTTATATCTTCAAAAAAATAATCTAAGATAAAAACCTTAAGTGGTTTGCTGTTGCGAATTTGTGAAAGGGGAATAGTACTCTTACTTGTCTCCACTTGAACTAAAAATAAAACTCTTCTTTTAGCTTTGGAAATTGCTCCTGTTTTAAGTTTAATATATATAGTGATATATTTATAATAAATTAACTTATAGTTGAGAAAAATCTGAATCTCTAGTCTATCTAAATAGAGCTCAAGGAGTGTAAATGTTAATGAGTCTGAGATGCACCTTCCATTTATGAAACACATCTCTAAGCTAGAGGCATGAGGGTCTTTAGCTGAAACCTAAACTTTGTGATCATAGTTATATTTATATAATTGCACTTATTTAATTTAACATCAAATTGTTTTCCACATCAAAATTTACTTCATTTGCCAGTTAAACAATCAATCTATTTATTCGATAATGATTTGATAGCTCTTCACTATTCAGAGCTTAATTTTTAATTTTGCCCTTGTGCTGTATTTCCGAGAATGCTCCTCTGGAGCTTAAAGTTCTTAGCTTGTCTGCTTTAAATAAGCTCTTTGGCTCTCTTAAGAGATTGTGCCATGTTTAAATTGTCATTCAAGTCAGGAACGAGGTACTTCTGATTTTTACTGAGCTCTATATGAAAATGTTGAGAAATAAATACAAAGAAAGAAAAGATAACTTACTGAGCTTGATCTATGTGTTTTACTAGCTAACTTTCTCAGATTAGTCCACAATAACTACTCTTTTTCTCTAGGCCAGATCATCTTATGAAGCTTGGCGATGGTTATTATACTGATCAGGCAAACTTTCCTTTTCTTGTTAATTCAATACAGTTACAAAACCATTAAATTTAAATGCCTTATAAACCGTTCAAGTGTGGAGGATTTATTTACTAAATAAATTCCTATTACTAGCTTTGATTATAAGTTTATGACAGTTTTTTGTTATTAGAATCGTTAATTTAGTTCATTAGGATTCTTTGCGAATTATATGCAGCAGCATTATTTTATAGCTTTCTTGCCCCGTTAATCACAGATTGTGATCTCGTTTAATCCTAAGGCTTGTTGCTTTTTAAATTCATCTTAGGGAACCTTGAATCCATTTGCTCTTTAAACAAAGACATTTTATTTGATTGCTCTCTCTGAGTCTTATCTCCAAAGAGGGCTATTTGAGAAGAATCGTGCTCGTGTTTTCTATTCAGAGCGGATTTGAAATTGCTGAAGTACTAATCTTGCTCCTCTTCGTTGTTAACTGTCTTATTTTGGATCTTCATTTCGCTCTTATTGATCAAGGATTTGTCACTGTCTCTTCTCATGTATGCCAGAGTCAGGATCTTTTCTAACTTTGGATCTTGTTTCGTCCCTTCCAAATGAATTTAAAGAATAAAAGTATAGATGAACAGCCTTGATCTCAGGGAAACTTAAATCTATCTAAGTTTTGATCCAAGGCATTTATTCTTCGCCCATGTAGCATTTCTTAGTAAGCCTTATAAAATTCGAGAGTGGCTTTGCCTGCATGATAAGAGTGTTTGGAGGAGATGATTTTGTGTCTCCGCTAAGAATTGAATTTGCAGTGCCATTTTTCTACATTTTGGGAAACTAACCGTAAGGAGGATTGTCTGTCGTCAGTCTGTAGGTTGGGGAGGAGTCCCTCTCTACAAGACTGCTTAGATTCATAGAGCTCTTGTAAGTTGTAATGAACTTATATGCTTTATCTTAATTATGATCAGAGCTAGAGCCATCAAAGGACTTCATTCTTGACTGACTAGTGGGAAGTTATTGTTGGGTGTAATAATTATTTTGATAGACATTTTGCCCTCCATCAAATCCAGACTGAGATATCTAAGAAAGGTCATCCCCTCTATATGGATCTCTAGTTATCACTCCACCTATGAGGCTCATATTTCTAGTGCGAGGAGAATGCTGTATCCTGTTCTCTAAGTTGCGGATCATACTGCTCTTATCAATCACAAACTTGGCTTTTGCCTCTTTGATATCCTCAGGGTTTGTCCACTGCTGGCAATCTTAAAGTGGAACTTAATCCACTATCCCCAGATTGAGCCCTTTTGATAAGGATCTATAAATATGTTCTAACATGGATTATAAATAGCTTAAGAATCCATTAATTTCAGTTCTTTCTCATTAGATTGACTTACCTAAGCTTGCCTTCCCCTTCTCAGTTCACTCTCCATTGCCAGAAATAATGATTAGCAGCTTCTGTTGGAGAACTTTACTTCCCCGGCTTCTGTAACTTACTCTAGCTCTTGCTCATTAATTTTATAATCAATCGAATATAATTAAATGCTGTAAAATTGCTTTTTATTTTCAAGGTTCAAATTTGATAAATGTTGTTCGAACAGCAAATGAACGTCTTAACTTATTTATATAGCACACTATAAATATCTAATTTTGTAAGAATAGCAAAATAGATAGCTCTCCTATAAATGCGTATTCTTAACTATATACTGCCCTCCAGCGGGACTAATTTATTTTCAATGCTGTATTTATTTAGATGTAGGTTTAAATCTTCATTCTCAGAAAAAATGAAATATATTTTTGCTTATGTAGGAGTGTTGACAAAAGAGCTAGCAGCAGTAGAAGCATTTTTACTATGATTAGGTTTAATGGGTTTGCTAGCTTTCTCTGGTAAAATTGACAGACCCACTCCTAGAACAGATGCATTTTTTGGGCCATTGGCTTAATTATTGATTTAGTTTTGTCTTCGCTCTTCCTCTCTTTGAAGCCTGATGACATCAATATCGTAGTAGTAGCCACTGAACAAGTTTTGAATTGAGTTTCTCCTAAGAAGAAGAGAGTTTTATCTTAATAACTCAGCATTTTCCTCCTTCCACTAATCATTCCCGTTTGCTTGCTTGGCATCGAAGTTATCATCACCTTGATCGGGGAAATAAGGGGCTCTCAGTTTCTTGTCTAGAAGTGCCTGCCAGTTATAATCTTTGATCCACACATGTTGCTTTACTTCGTTTGGTCCGTTTAGGCCAAGCCTGTTGGCTGGTTTTCTTTAAAGACACTTATTTATAAAGTCAGCAGCTTCGATACTCCATCCTTCAGGCAATTCATGCTTTTTTATTTACACCTGTTTGGCAAAGATGGCATCTCTAATCTCCTTCCTTGACTTGCCGTTGTATGGTCTCTAAAGAATGGCTTTAAAGAGAAACTCATTCTTACTCTTCCAAGCATGAATTCGTAACCAATGACACCTAATGCGAAATAGTCTACTGCACAACAGTGATTCTATCTGCACATAACCTCTGGTGCTATAATGAAGTTTAAGGGTTTGAACTAATTTAAAAAGATAGGGATACTTACCCATGTAACCAGGCGTTCCCGAGGTGTCTTATGAATTTTCTGGGGTCCATATTCTAGCTATTCCAAGATCAGTAATTCGAACATAGCCATTGCTCTCCATCACTACATTTTCAGGTTTAATATCTCTGTGGATAACTCCGTTGTTATGCATGTACTCTAATCCCACAATCATGCATGCCATCATAAATGATTATAGATGAAATGCAATAGTAGGTTTTAATCATGAACTCTGCAATAATTTAGTGAAATCTTTAATTAAATACTTGTTTAGTCCTCATTGAAGCGCTTCTTTTTACCAATGTGAAATCTCAAATCTCCTCCAGTAAGGAGATCGCACACCAAATACAAGTCTTCTCTGTCTTGGAAGGCGTAGTTCATGTTTATTAAAAATCTACAAATGGAAGTTAATTGAAAGTATTTTGCTAAAATATTTCGAATTATAGCGTTTGAGTGAGAGGCAAATCTTCTTACGGGTGCTTAAGCTGTGCCAGTAACTTTCTCTCATTCATAACCGAATTCACAGATCGCTTAAAACGCTAAGAATTAAAAAGTTTTAAACTTTGTAATGATTCTTGCCTTGGACATTTCTTTCATTGCATATAGCTGCCCCGTCTTCTTTTTCTCTACTCTCCACACCTATCATAAATCTTAGCAACCTTTATATCATTAGAATTTTATAAGCTGATTTCAGCCAAGGGCTAATTTCGAATACTGTTCGAATTGTGTTAATCTGTTTCTTGTAGGATTATTTAGCCCCATCTTGTTTTAATAATCCATGTAAAATTGTGTAGATGTGCTCTTACCTTTCCAAATCCTCCCCTGCCAATCACATAGTGGAATATGAAATTATTTTTGCTCATCGCCGCTATAAAACTTTTGTTTATTGAAAAGAACAGTCTAAATTTAAGTTTTCAAGGCTTTAAAATGAGGAGCGTACCCTACTTTTATCAAAATTGCAAGGTCTGCTAAGTAATTCCCATTAAACAATTTAATTTATAATGGGAAAAAATTATATGCCAAATTTACACACTCACTCTTAATTTATAAATCAATAACAAGGTTAAAAAACAATAACTATTAGAAATTGCAACATATATGCTTTTAAAATAACTCAGGACGAATGTATAGTTAAAAGTGTAAAGGGCTTTAAAATCATTTATATTTCGAATACTGTTCGAATTGTGTTAATCTGTTTCTTGTAGGATTATTTAGCCCCATCTTGTTTTAATAATCCATGTCAAATTGTGTAGATGTGCTCTTACCTTTCCAAATCCTCCCCTGCCAATCACATAGTGGAATATGAAATTATTTTTGCTCATCGCCGCTATAAAACTTTTGTTTATTGAAAAGAATAGTCTAAATTCAAGTTTTCAAGGCTTTAAAATAGGAGGAAGGGAACCTACTGTTTTCAATTTGGTCAAGAGCATCTGCTCTGAAGCTGCAATTTCCCATTAAACAATTTAATTTATAATCGGGAATAAAATTATAACACAGATAAGCCCAAATTTATTCACACACACTCTTAATTTATAAATCAATAACAAGGTTAAAAAACAATAACTATTAGAAATTGCAACATATATGCTTTTAAAATAACTCAGGACGAATCTATAGTTAAAAGTGTAAAGGGCTTTAAATTCATTTCTTGGATTTTCTGTGCAAAATTGAAAGCAGGACTTCGGGCTCTGGAGGTTCATTCATACTCAATATTGAGTGAAAAATTATGAAAATTATTTAATCATTCATGTTCATATTCATGTCGGTGATTTTCCCTCCGAAGCCTGATTTATTGCCCATTATGAAATCGTCATCATCATCCCTGAAGGAACTCTTATTAAAAGTTCTTTTTCTGGAGGCGTTACCGCTGCTAATGGCCTCTCCCCTTTCTGCCTTTTCTCTGGCCATTTTCTCAGCTATTTATTTCTTATAGTTGTTAAGAATTTTATCTCCCTCTTCCTTCCTAGACTTTATAAAGAATGAGAAATAAGATTATTTGAAAGTTAAAATTTGTAATAAACTTGACTGGATTCATCATAGCATCTAGGATCTTCCTCCTTCTGTAGCTACTGATGAACAACGAGAAGGGAATATAGGGATTTTCCTCCACCTTTAATTAGCCTGAAGTCAACTTCTTAAAAAATTGGTAGATGGCTCCTGTCCCTCCTCCTGCGTTCTAACCGTCCTTAGCCTATAGAAAGTATTAAAAAAAATCTTCTAGATAGAGCTTATAAGATAGGAAATCAGGGTATGAATATAAATAAGAACTTACAGCGTTGCTTCCTCCCTTAATGATGGATAGGAACTCCCCAAACTCAATCTGCTAAGAGCCATCCTCGTCCACCAAATCCACGATTTCTTGCACCTATTACCTGTTTTCCACAAGCCCCAAAGCTATCAGAGGATCCTCAAGCTCATCAACTCCTATGCTTCCTGAGCCATCTTAGTCCAGGGAGTTGAAGTAAGTTCTTAATTGCTTCAATTCCTCATCATCAAAGTCAATACAGTGCTCTTTTCCATGGCGCTTGAGCCAGTTTCTCAAATTAGACTCAGGCCTAAACTGTAAAATTATAAGCAAGGCAAGTTTTAAATTCCTATAGTTTCAGAAACCATTTTACGACTTTGTGTTTTAAATTAATGAGACACTTACAATTAAGTCTTCTGATTTGATAGCTTCCTCAACCTCCTCCTCTTCATCAGAGCCTCCTTCATCATCTGAGTTCTTTTCGTATTTATCGTAACTGAGGTTTGATGCTGATTTTTCTTCTTCTAGTTTACTCCTTCGCTGCATTATTCTTCTTAATTATTTTTCTTGATTTTACTCTCAAATTATATTCACTCATAATTCAATCATAAACCGAATTTTCTTCTTTCTTGGGGGGGATAGTTTAATAAGTTTAATCCAAATTAATTATTGCAGAAACAAAAAATAGATGCAAAGTAACTTTTATTTAGCATGTTTTAATTTAATTCAGTATAATAAAAGATAAAATAATTAAAGAATCAATTATGTTTTGAGAATACTTGTCACAAATATTAAGTCTTTTACATAGTGATGTTAATTAAGCTGATTCATTGCTGAACTGGTTGAATGAGATGCACAACGCCTTCAATCTTGTCGTCAATCCTCTCTTCTCCTGCAAATGCAAGTATGTGCTTGTTTGGATGCCACTGCATGCAGTACTTACTGCTACTGCTTGTGTAGGTAAATAGAGTCTTATTGAAGTTAGGCCCATTCAACCCAAGCAGTCTAGATGGATTGAAGTCTGAGAGATATTACGCTCTCTTTTAGATTGTGCTGTCAATTCCATTCATTTCAACATCCTCCTCTTAAGTTGAATAATTCTGCTCTGCACTCCCCATTTCCATTTTCATCTCTTCCTCGTCGTGGATGTCCCTGGCTAGTTGCGATTTATTGACTCCTTCATAGATATCTACTTGAAACTTCTTAGTGTCATCTTCAGAAATGCTTCCAATGTATTGACCATCATGCGATATACCAACTTAGTTTACCTTTAAATCGTTATTTGATATGCTCCTAAACACTAGCAGTTCATTCATATCCCACAAACTTATCAGAGAATCTCCTCCTCCCGATACGAAGTAGCTGTTGTTGCCACTTGGATCCACTGCCAGAGAGTTGCAAGCTGTAGAGTGGAACTTAAGTTGAGTGAGAGGCTTGGAGGAAAGAGTCTGCCCATTGAAAACTGTGATAAGTCCAGTGGAGTCAGCAACTAGCAGCAGCTGTCCATTAGGCGATTTATCCCAAGTGAAGTCATTCACCTCATTCTTGTGTCTTCATTAGATTTTAATGCTATCAAAAATAAGAGTTGAGTGAATTCTTGTACTTGATAGTGGTAACTTGCTTGCCCCACATCCTAGTGTCGTAGAAACACAGCTCCTCCTTCACATTGGATACTCCAAACATGGTTCCATCAGGATTGAAGCATAGATTGAGGTTCTCCTCCTTTGTCTTCTCAGTTCTTACTGCTTTTCCAGATTTGACGTCCCAAAGGCGGATTGCTCTGTCTTGAGCACAAGCAATTGAGAGTAGTTGATTATCGTTCTGAGGATGCCAAGCCAGAGATTGCACTTAGTCTAAATGGCCCTTGAGTTCCGAATGCTTGATGAGGTTGCTTCCATCCAAGCTGAAGATCTAAATACGATTAGAATTAATGGAGAAGACAATATTTACCTTGACTGAATTGTCGTAGCAGCCAAGAGCAATCTTTGAGCCAGTTCTGTTCCACTGCAGACAGAACACTCTCTTCTTCGAGGCAAGGAAGTCACTAATCTTAAAGCCCTTAAACAAATCTGTGTTGAGATCTTAGGCTAGAAAGAAGCAGGGAACTACGGCTCAAGCAGCGCACTCATGTTTATCATTTTATCAAATTTAATAAATAATATAATTATTGCCACAAAATAAATAAAATGTAATTGCAAATATATGTTATATAAAAATTTAAGAGTTAGAAAAATAAATAAAAACAAAAAAGCATGTCTTTAATAAATTTTTATGATGTTGCAAAATTTTAATTGCAATATTTTAAATATTTTGGTCTTTATAAATTAAGAGTCACTTGAATAATGTTATGATGAAAATATAATAGAGTGAGATATCATCAGTCTCTCTTTCTTTTTATTAAAAATAAGCTGTTCCCTGTCACTCATTTCCTCACTTGACTCCTGAATCTTAGTGAGTCTGTTGCCTTGTCTCTGGTCACCCGATCCGTACCTCTCCTCCAAAGCCCTCTCTTGACTCGCCAAATCATAATATACTATAAATAATAACAACAAATCAAACTTGTAGAACTTGTTAGCTGCCTGAGCTAAATTAGGTGCACCCATCATCTTGGCTCTCACTTCCTCAGGAGGTACAATTTAAAATCATCATAGTTGGTAATTTAGTCTTTGATTTCATCTTCATCCACATCATCATCGTCAGGAGGTTATTGTGATGTTTACTTCTGCTAATTTTTCTTCTCTTGCAGCTGCTGATTGATCTTGATCTGTGCTGGATCCTAGTACTCATCTTCGTCATCATCATCTCCGAACACACTGTCGATGCCAGTTGCTAATTCCTTTGCTAGTTCTTTCTTCAGTCTGATGATGCGCTTAGGTGGAGAGAATACTACCTTCGAAAGAGTGCGGAAGGGCTAATCCAAAAATACACCCACTAGCAACCCAATCAGATACACGTTCAGCACCAAAGCGAAAAACACAAACAGAATTAATAAGATGAAGTAGTTACTACTTATACTGTTGAATATTTATTTGAGAACATTTTTGTGGTCGAAGTAGGTGTGCTTCAGCTGACTGAAGAAAACCAAAAACAGAGCCACTCCTTAAATCATGGCTGTAGACAGATTTATGCGCGAAAGAGGTCTGAAGAAAGCACTCGCGTAAATGTCTCTTATGATACTCAGCTTACCCAAAAATACAGGGATAAAGATTGCTTACACTTTATCAAACACAAATGAGCATTTTATTTTTAATGCTACTCCAGAGAGGATGAAAATGTAAGTGAATATTCCATTAAAAGCCGCATTTAAAGCAATAGGCCACCTGCCATAGTCAACCCACTACTCATTATCGTATTGCCCATAGCAAGAATACCTAATGAAAATTGTGATAGTAAGTACTAGAAGACCAAGTAGTTAACAAAGCAGGCATCTCTGTCTGGTTCTTCCTAATGAAGCCATGAAAGTAAAGGTCTTTAAATGCTGTAGGTCTCTCTTTGAACAAGCTTGGCTGTATTCAAAATAAACTCTTTTATCATAACTTGCATTTTATTGAAATTTATTTGAAAATTTAGAAGATTGAAAATAGCACACCCATAGAATAGTATCCAGCAGGTCCAAAGGGTCTCCTGTATATACAGTTAAACATGCTATTGTCGTCTATGTTCAGCATCGTGGGCAGATTTTTCTTTATAGTTACAACTACCAAATAAGTGATTGAAGCTGCCATTAAAAATATATCCTAAATTGAATTACGAACAGGAGATATGAAAAAACTAGCATTCTTTTGCCCTTCCTCTGGTAGAGATATATTGAGGGCATCATTATGAATATGTACAACTGAATCTCATTTGCAACAAAGTACGACCAATACATTCAATCAATTTATAAAATAAATATAATTCCTGGTTAGTCAACCCAAGGGTATAGATTTTATATGAAAAGAATTATGGTCCACCAATATTCTCTGAGTGGTTTCTGTAAGTACTCTTCATTCTGGAAAGTGAAGCTGGGTCCAGAGCCACAAAAGTTGAACAAAGTCAAGAGGAAGATCATTATAACGTAAGTTGGAAAAGCAAGTCGCAGCCACCTTGAAAGTATCTATTTAAGTAGCTGCCTTTTAGTTAAAAGTTAGACACAAGTTGCCTGAGAGTCAGGGTTTCTTCCCTCATCTATCGAGGTAAATATATATCATAGAGAGATATGATCACTCTTACCTTTTAATTTTTATTAGGAATCTCATTCAAGTGAGATAAGTCTGATCTTTGGAACTTTTTAATAAGTGCAAACATGCCAATGAAGCCTGAGATGAAGTAGAAGAATGAAATTGAGTAGTCAGCGCTCACTATTATCTGAGTAAAAAACTGATTCAGCATCTGCTGCTTCAAGTAAGTGCTTGTATTTCCAAATTAAGAGGCAGTCAAGTAACAGTGCCCTAGCATCACCCAAGTCATATTCATGAATAAGAAAAGCTTAGAAAATGGTTTTAAATTAAGAATTTGAGGCCGTTGAATACTTCAAACCTCTTGTCTTTGATAGACTTGTATGGCTTGAAAAATATCTCATTAAAGTTTCTGGTAATTGAGAAAGAGTAAATAACTAGCGCCCACTTCTCTTTTCTTGACTGTATTGAAGTTTGGTTATGAGCGTTCTCCTCTTCCACAGCTTCAACCATTGATGACTAGTTCTTTCTATTGCCTAATTAGTGGTACTCTACTACATACCCCAAGATTGATAAATTTTCATTTCAAATAGGCGGATTTAATTTAAATGAAAGTGCAAAGAAGATAAGGAGAATGACTAGCATTACTGCGAATCCAGCCTCGTTATCTGTAAACTTGGTCTTTAAAAAATTACTTGACAACTTTAAAAATATGACTACTTTACTTATCTATTGATAATCATCTTAAGGGAAAGAGTAAATAGGATCCGCTGGGTTTTATACAGACTGAGTTATTATCATACCCTGCTTGTAAATTTTATTAAGTACTTGTAAAGATGAGAGTTGGCATTCTTTGGGAACACATAGCCCCATTTGAACTGTCCTCCTTTGCTGTTCTCTATCCTAGCTTTTGATCGTTATCAAGGCGTATTTTAAATACTGATTCCTAGTACATTAGTCATAGTTTCCTAAATCCTGAACTGATTTGCCTGATGCCACAAACATTTTATGCAATTAATGTAAATATTTGCTTCATTTAGAGAAAGTTCTCATCATTCTTTTGATTAAGGATATTTGAAAAAGCTTGAGAGCACTGCTAATCTTCTAAATGTGAGGAGGAATTAAGGAGCTTGGATCCAAGGCGCATCAAGTTCAGAGGATCAAGGGGAGAAAGCTAGAAGCCTTGGACTATCCCTAATGCCAATGCAAAGCTAATCTGTGCGAGAAATACTTTCATTTTATTACTTTAAATCCACTTTCCCTAAATACTCTATCTTCACTCCAAATTAGATATGATATTTTAGTTTTCAAAAAATTAATTCATGTGGTTTAAGGTTGGTATAGTCACCTGACTTGCCTCCAGATTTTTTCAATAGCTTTGTTTCCCTTTGATTTCAATTCCTTTGTAGATGCCTTTGCACATATCATAGACTGTGAGAGCAGCAACTGATGCTCCAGTCATTGCTTCCATTTCACAACCAGTTTTGTCTTTTAAATATACATGGCACTAAATGAATTATGAGGAGGCAAATATTTTACCTGAATCAAAAGCTGACAACATTTGCAAATCAAATTTAAATTAGAACTTAACGAAGTCAAGTGCAATCTAATGACAGAGAGGGATCTAAATTTATCAATGAAAAAGAAAGCTTACTAAATCTTAAGTTCTTTTTGCAGCCATGATTCCAGCTATCTCAGCCATAACTAGTGCATCTCCTTTTGAGAGATTCCTCTCTTTCAATTTAGTAAAACTTTCTTCGTTTAGTTAGACAATGGATTGTGCGACTGCTTCTCTAGTTGTTACTTTCTTGCCACTAACATTCACCATTAAAAGTAAATAACTCTTAAATTGAAGTCTCTAGGATTTTTGCCTCTTTTTAATTAAGAGAATCGTTGCTATTTTAGGAAAATTATCTGCTTTAAATTTTAGGAAGAGATTTAGTGTTTTGGTTCACAGCTTTTCCCTAATGAATAGAGAAAAAAGAAAGTACACTCTAGGTTTGTAAGTATCAGAAGTCGAGATTAATTTTTGATAATGGAATTTAATACTTTCATGTTTAATTATTTTTATATTCACTTATTTTCTAAGTTAAGTACTGAAGGGATTCTTTTTTAAGTATAGAAAAAATGCACTCTAAATAATTTTATAATTTAAATTCAAGGATTAATTGTAATGGCAGGTAAGTTATACAGTTCACTCCAACTAAAACTTCAATATTTGACAAACTTTGACTGATCCTAATTTTGCTTGCAGATAAGAAAGCATCTCCTAACGTCCCTCAAGGATAAGACTAAGTAAGCCTTCTATTTATAAGACCTCCATTTCTTGCAAACATATGAATTAATTCCATTTTCACTGGAAGAAAGTACTTAATTGATTTCAGTAGGATGGAGGCCTGTAGTCACTTCCTATCAGAGCATACTTGGATCAAACTGTTGTCCCACTCTTACTCGCTGCACTTTCAGAAGTAGCCAAGGAAAGGTAAGCTCATCCCAATATTTATCACTCTCAAACACAGGGAACTCATTTTTATTCTACATATTTGCCAATTCTCATAATGAGCAAAACTGTAACCCTTCTCTTTAGACCTCCCAACCCAGTTGAATTTGTGGCTAACTACCTACTTTAGCATAACTCTAAGTGATGAGTACGCTTTAAAAAGAATGCACTCTCAGCGCAAAGCAGATAGCTTACTATAAACAAAAAGTTTAAATTTATTTTAAGTTTAACATTTTACTGTTTGCTTGGAAGCTGAGAAGTATTCTCGCACTCTTTTCATAATATTAAAGTATATAAGAACAATATTTGCTCAACTTTATTTTCTTATCCAATTAGAAAATACCCTGACTTCCAGCAAATACACTCATTTGCCATTTTCGATTAAGTTTTGTCAGTGACTTGTACATGGCACTAAATAATTTAATCAAAATGTTCTTGCAAATGTAAAATGTGGAATAGAAGTTTAAATAATAATTGAGCAATTTATAAGCGAGTAGTAATAATAATGAGCGAATCAGACGCAATAAAAGCTTTAAACGTCGCCATCGAAGCCATAAAAACAGAGGAGTTTGAAAAGGTAACCTTAATTACTGAAACCAGACTTTAATCATCCCCATTTTTTGCAATAGGCTATGTTTAAAAAGGTAGGTGAAAAGTTTATTTAGCTATGAGATTTCTGGACAAGAGCATCAGAATAAAGGAACTGCAGAAAGCCATTTATCTGAGGAGCTAAGTTCAAAAGAAACTACAAGGAGAGAATATCGCATTTGATGAGTTCAAACAGTCTAGTTTCAACCAAAATGGGAGCACTAGCAAAGCTGCTCCTTCCCCCGCAGAGTCTTTCAAGAGTAGTAGCTCAGCATCCACTGCTGCTTCCACAAGCCCTCAAAAGCAAGATATATGCTAATCAATTCATAATGATTCTGTGTATACTTAAAAAGAAGAGGAGGAGGTGAAGAATTACACAGAGGAAGATGTAAGTAGAAATAGAAGGAGACTGAATCGAATCTTCATTAAACTCAAAAACACGTTTTAAATTAGCTTGCCAATAGGTTAAGAAATGCAGGGAGATCATTAACAAGAAAGACTACTATGAAATTTTGGGAATAACTAAGACTGCTAATGATGATCAAATTAAGAATATACCCTTTCTTAAATTTCCCATTTTTAAGAAGGCCTACAAAAAACTAGCTTTGAAATTCCATCCAGACAAGAATAGAGCACCTTAGGCTACAGATGCTTTTAAGAAAGTTTCTTAAGCTTTCACTTGTCTTAAATTGGATTATAATTAGGAAAAAAGAAAGATGTACAACGAGCATGGCTCAGAGGAAAACTTCTAGCAACGCTACAGATAGCAGTACAGAGAAGAGTTTGACCCTGATGATCTCTTCAGAATGTTCTTTGGAGGAAATATGTTCACTGCTGGTTTCTAGGGCCCTCGTGGCCACTACAACGTCTACAGAAGAGGAAACTTCAGAGATGATGAGGAGACAGAATAAGGCAGGAGGTAGCCTTAGACCCCTGGCCAGCAGATACTCTCTACTCTTGCTCCTTTGCTTCTATTCTTCTTGTTGACGTTCATGTCCAACATAGATAGTTTCTCGGGAGCTTCTCAATTCTCCTATTCAATTAGGCAAACAGATAGATTTAGATTAAAAAAATATTGTAAAGCTCCTATAATCATATATGAAATGCGATGAGGCGTAGAGACAAAAAACTACTTTAATTAAATGGCGAGGAGGTATAGAAATTCAGAAAATTAGTACAACCTCTATCAGATGTAAAATATATTAATTATCAATAGCAAATCTTTAGAAAGCACAGAGTGTAGATATGAGTTGGTGTGAGAACCTCAAAACTTTTAAAGTAAGGTTTAATGGATTTAATTGATCTTTGCTGTTTAGTAAAAGCTAAAGTCCTACTACTGATAGGATGAACTGTTGTATTTGGTAAACTCTTAATTTGATTATTTACAATTTGATTAACGATATCCAGAGATAAATTTACAATTTTAAGTCAAAGAATTAGCATTCGCATTTCATGTCATATGAGTGAATTAAGTCAGCTTCAAATCTTTCATCCAACTAACAATAAAATTAGCAGTTTATAGCTACCACTGAATATCTACTTACCCTCTTTTTTAGTTGCGCATCCTCTTGAAACTTGGCAGCAGTGGTATTTAAATATAAAATATGCTCTATCCAATAGGTTTCTCCAATTCTGTAGGATTAAGCCATCACATTAAATCTATCTGCTTAGGGAAAGAATGTTAAATTGTCTATAATTCTTTTTTCTGGGTCATTCAGACAAGCGAAATCAATCTATGATATATTTTAGATAATCCCAATCATGTAAAATAAAAAGTAAAATAATTAAGTTATATTTATTTATCTCCCTGCTCTATTTAACTCAAATAAAATGAAGAAAGGTAGGTAAATGGATATGCTCTTAAAAAGATGAAAAAGATTTCTGCATTCTTTCTTTGGAAAGACTTTATCTATCTCTCGAAAAAGATTTCCCTATGTCTTTCTCTTTAATCTTCTTTGTTCTTGGATTGAAATGATTAATTTTACTTTAGAAGGGCCAAAAAAACCTAATAATTCTGAGTTAAACTTTGTTTGATATTCAAATATATAGAAGTAGAAATTTTTTATTCCAATTTAATCTTTACTTAAAAGAGTGAGATAAATTGCATTTATAAAGGCAACATTGATTTTGTATTTATAGAATCTTTTTATTTTAAATTACTCAAAAAATAGAGACTCTTAGTTTACAACATTTGAGGTAAAAGATTTTACAGCAGTACGGCCAGACTTATGAAAAGCTGATCAGTAAAGCAATAATTATTTAGTGAGTGAAATTATTTGCTTTAATTTAAGTTTAGTGTGATCCTTTCCCACATGAATGCAGGCGGCTCTTTCACCGTAAGCATTTTAGTAAAGAGTAATCAATATTTCTAAGGTTGAAGACGTGGAGAGAAAAATTGTCCATAAAATTGAGAGTGGCTCCTCAAGTATCGGCTCGGCTGAGAGACTTCCAACTTTTACTTCTAAAAATAATAAAAACGAAAGAGTCATTAACTCAGTCCAGCAATCCTAAAATGTTCAAATGTCCAGGATTTTAAAACCTAATACATCTATTGAAGATAAGAGTAGCCTTATATTATATGTATATTTTATAAGATAAGGAAACCATAGTCACTCCAAAGAGAGTGAGGAGTTTAATTCAATCTAAGAACTAACTGCAAAAAGTTATAAATGGAAATGCCTATAATAACAATACAGGAGGAGATGACCCGCCTAAATCTTCAAACTAAGCTTCAGCTTCATTCCTTAAAAATAAAAGATACACAGTCTAGTTATCACCACTTTAAGATCTAATAAAAATTACTTCATATAAATATCATAACCTTTATTATTAATCTTTAAAACGGAAAGAAAAGTCATCTTTAGACAATAAGTAACAACAGTGAGCTTCGAACAGCAAATTAAAAACTGTTGATGACTACTTAACAATAACAGCCGCGATAATATGGAGTGGATTATCCCTTTATCTCTGGCATCACCACAAATCAGCCTATTCTTTCCCCATAGATGGATAAGGCAACAAAGATACTTGCAGACTCGCTCAGTAAGGATCACTAAAATTTTGTAAAGCACACAAATAACAGGAACTCTAAGCTAAGTGAGTCATCCCCAAATAAAATAATTAGTGGTGGAGGCTTTACTGCATATGGAGCAGATGCATTTAAAATTAATAAAACTTTTGCGAACGTAGATAGCTCAATTGGTAGAAATATCTCACCTGAAAAAATTCCACCAAACTAGAATGTCAACTAGAGATTTATAAGATGTTTCCTTAATCATTTCATGTTTATAAAAGCAGATTTAGTCTAATTAAAAACACAGCTGATTAGATAATTGCGGATGAATAAAATGCGATGATGAGAACTTAAGCCACCACATTTTAAAATAATTATGGGAACAAGAGTTCATAAAACAAAAACACAGGTCGATTCAATAATCACATTAGAGGAAATACTCACACTTTTTAGAATAACGATTATGCAGGAAGTGGAAGTGGGAGTGTTTACTAAGAATCATAAGGAAGCGGCAGTTTTAGCAGTAGCTTCACAGCTGGAATGATAATTCAATGTTTCTTTTAGAGTAGTTTAATGAGTAGGAAAAAGCAGAAGAACTATACTATGTGGGACATAGTTGCACTATAGGACTCTTATCAGGCTAAAATAGACGAGCAATATAATAAGCAACAGAAGAGATTGCGTCATTAGCAGCTAGCACAATTCTTGAAGCATCAGCATGATCAGAGATAAACATCCACAAACACTTACAATAAGCTTGAAAAGGATTTCGATAAATAGAACATCCAGAAAACTTTAGAGACTTAATACGCTATCGAGGAGATCTTTAAGCAATAGAAGTTAAACAGACTTCAAAACATAGCAAGGGAAAATTTCAATTTATTTCAAAAATTTTCAAATCTAACAAAGCACTTTGTTGTTAAGAAACATCAAAGTGAAGAAACCTAGCAGTAAAACACTAAGGAAGTGAGTCAAATAGAGCAAGCATATCATATGTTCGAAAGGAATTAAGTTGCAGAGCAATAAAAGCAGCTTGATAAGAAGTTAAAATTGAGAGAAGAAGTTAATAAATGATATCAAGGAAAAGCAAAGATCGCAGAAAATGCTTCAAGTACTTGACAAGCATCATGAAATTTATTATAGGTTTAACTCAAATGAGATTCAAACTGTGAGTGCGCAGCATCATTTCATGGAGGAGAGAGACAATCAATTCTATCTCTTTTTTACTTCATCCTATTTAAATTGAAGGACCATTTATCGAAGATACAACATAGAGATGAAAAGCTTTAATCTTTCTACAAGAAGCCTGAAATCAAAACGCATGCTTAAGCGGAAGATTTAAAGACTCAAGAAATAGATACTATCATAAGGAAGCAAGAGCAAGAAGTTAAAAGAAGAGAGATAGAAAATGAAAGAAGGAGATAAGCAAGGAAGAGACAGCTAATCGAAGATATGGTTACAACTAATAAGTAAGCTGAATAGAGCAAGCTAGGATAATCAATGATGTAAACTGGTTATATGAATAGATCGTTTATGGGCTCAGTTAATTCTTCTTAGCTTGGGCTCGGTTAAGATGCTTTGAACAAAAGATCATAAAGCATCTTTGAAAATGAGGCTTAATCTACAGCAGGAATGCTGAATGATTACATGATAGCTATGAGGAATAAGTAGAATGATCAGCTTCGAAAGACTCAGCTGAGAGAAGAACTAAATAGGCAGATGCAAGAAAAAGAGAGGACTAAGATGCTTGATAGGGTCAAAGTTGACGATAAAGAATTCGCTATCAATAAAAAATTGCTGATGAGGTCAATTAGTCCTGAGTTATTTAACAAGAGTATCACCTATTTCTAGGGTTATAACGTAGAGGAGGATGATGAAAAATTGGAAGAAGAAATGAAGAGACTTAATCGTCTTCTTTGACAGTTATTCAACAAAATACATAGTAATTTATATTACTTAGGGATACCCCTTTTTAAGTTGATTTTTTACTCTTAAGTTTTATCACATCATGGATGAAAATTAATTAAATATAATTATCTATTTAATTTTAAAAATGATGTAAAGCGTGCCTAAAAGTTAGATCACTGATCAGGACACAAAGCTACCTCCTTTAAGAGTGAGATAGGAAAGTCTATATCTTATAAATGCAAAACAAGCTCAGAATGCTAAGTTCTATTTCAACACTTAGTCAAATGTAAGCAGTATTTACGAGTTTAAGATAAGTTTAGAAAATTGTTTAAAGAGATCTACTTTGTCTCACTGAGAGGGAAATTTTAAACTACGACTCCCATAATGAGTAGCTTACAGATTTTGAAACAAAACTTAAGAAGTCTCTTAAGTCTTGCGTTTCTAACGCACTCTCAAGATCAGGTAATCTTTTTATATTCATAAAATATTTTGATTCCCATATGCATTATAACTTACAATGAATATAGGAAGTTTCTTCTGCATGTATCTGTAAGATGGAAATTTCAACATTTTTCGGATGAAAGACAAGGCCGAGTTTTCAATCAGAGGAATCTAAAAGCCTGATTCTAGGAAGGAAGAAACACCATTTTCATAACAGCCTTACCTCTACATCAATGATCAAGGCCAAATATTGTAGAATCGATTCTTAAGTAAATTGAAAATTGAATTTAAGTTTTCCAATTCCCCATTCTAGTTTGCTTTTTAGAATAATAATTTTGAAGTTTCCAAACTCTGACTGTTTATGGATGTGGACGATGGCTAAGAATCAAGAGAATCTTAACACCTTATCTGATTCCCTTGGAAACTAACCAGGTTCTCGTTTGCTCAGTGGAGTTGAATCTTCTAAAAAACCTCTCACTAGATCTAGCTCAGTCGATAAAAGGAATAATGCTTCAGACAATTAATTTGGAGCGTCTTTATTACTAGATTTTAAAGCGTTCATCGAAGTTTATTTCAAATTAATTTTTTAATTCAGAACTCTATAAATTTTTATTAGCGATTTAGAATAAATAAAGAGATAAAATAAATATAAGAAGAAAATTTTTCTTTTATCTTAAAAATTGCTATTAAATATTTTTTTCTCTCCCAAGATAGTTAAATCTTAATTGATAGTCGAGTAATCACTAGATAAAACGCTTAAAGGCACTTGGCTTAACATTTAAATGAAAGATATCAGTGGTCCTTTTCCTAACAGATTGAGCCCTTTTCAAGATGGCTTTGATCTTAAATTCCTAAATAATCTCTCAAATCAATAGACACAAGGTTCACAGTCATTTTTCCAAAGCGACTCAGTTAAGTTAGTGCAGTTCAAATTATTCAGCAAACACGATTATTTTGGGAGAAAAGATATACAAGGGGAAGGCACTTAAATGGACGAAGATATGATTGTGGAGATGAGTTCATAAAATCTAAAAGTTAACTTCACATCGAAGGGTGGCAATCATTATGAATCGAGTTCAAATAATAGTCAGATCAATTAGAAAATATCGAAAGTTGAATATGTAGCAGCAAACCCAAGTAAGGGGAGAAATGTGATCACTAAATTAGACAATTCTTGCTAGCTTGCGTTAACAGTACTTAATAGCGTTCACATGGTCTATTGCTAAGTTATAAGAATTATCATTCTATTTATTATAGATCTTTATTTTATCTTTTCAAACTTTGACACATCCTTTGCGACTTCTATTAAGCTCTTCAACTTTGTATAAACTGATGACTGCCCGACATTCGATAGCAGAGGAAAGACTAACTTGTGCATATGACGATGCTTGTTGGACTAATAACGATGCATTTGTTGTTTTGATATTCAATTCGTGTTCTTTTGCCGTTCTTCCCAGACTTGGAAGTAACCTAGTCGGCATATTTAACCCCACTATCATGAACATCTCTCAAAAGATGGTTGATTAATTCTAGCATTATAAAAATCCAAAGAAGTTCAGTGAACTCATCCTCCCAATTAATTAAATCCAAATTATTTTCAATGCAAATGCAGCAAAAGAATCCAAACATCAAAATGAGCTTTGCATAAAATCTTAAGACTATTCAAATGCATCCACATGAGGACTCTCTCATTATTAGTGATGGCTCATTGGTTTTTATATTCAGAATAGAATATGAGCCTGAACTTACTGATCTTTTCAACAAAACCAACATGATATATGATTTTTATTGAGCTACTTCTTTATGAGGTTTTGCATTTCACTTGATAGATTAGCCATAGATCCAGATATATTAGAAAAGATCCCTTAGCTCTTAACCAATAAACTACCTCTTTTTGAGTTTGAAAAAAATGTAGAACTAGACGAAGAAGAAGATCCAGGTTAAGTAATTATGACCGCCTCTCAAATCAATCCCTATGATAACAATGCCAGAAGAATGGAAACCAATTAAAGTTTCAATGCTGAGTTCACTCTTGATTGCTTTTATTATAATTAACTATTGCTAGACTGTCCTATTGAATTTGAAACATCTACTGATGGGATTGAGATGGGCCAAGAATATTCCTTTAAACTATTCTCAATGGCTGATAACTGTGATAAATGATTGCTTCTTCTATTTCCTGAAGAACTCTGAACCAGTTTATGCTTTCCATGCACTCAGAATCGCTGAAGCTTATTGCAAAAAATCCCTTTTCACAACCGAATGTGAGGGTGATTTAGATGCTTTCCAGGCAAGAAATTAGGAATTTCACTCTATGAGAGATTAGCAAGATTTTACTCAGTTTGAAAATCTGAAGAAATTCTTTGATGCAGTTCATGATATGTATGATTACCACAACACTCAGGATTATATGTCAAAAACTACAGCAGAAAAGCTTCTCATCAAATATGACATGTTTGAGAAGCTTCCACTTAGAATGACTAAGGGTAGTGGTAATTGGCGCTTTCAATTTACCAAAAACTATACTCTTCTCGTCTATTACAGCTTAATCTAGTTCAGAAACTATCAAGCTGCTAACTTCAATATTCTATTTTTGGTGTTTGCTTGCTACATCCTTTAGAGATATCTCGACTCCATGTTTTCCTATCATCTTTAGAGGATAATTGAGATCGTTTATCGCAATTTCCAGCTTTAAAAGAAGTCTGATGACTATGAGCTATTCTTGGGCAAATCAGGGAAGAATTTTATAATTGGTCCTCCTGAGAAAATGAAGGTCTATCAAGACTGGGTAACTTAAGTGCTTAAGCTCTCTCTAGATCATTTATCAAGTCTATATGAGCAAGAGAATATGGAGAATGTTATGGACATATGCGTAAATGAGCTGGCAGGCAATTGGGACAAGATAGAAAAGAATATTAAGTATCTTGGTGATAATGGTGCAATTTATAGACTTGCTTCATAATGTGCATTTTTTATTGCGAGCTTGATCAATCAGCACTATGCGGGAGAGCTACACGATAAAGATGAGATAGTAAGATTTATTAGGAAAACAGTGAAAGAATACTCAGACTCACAAGATGAGTGCGAATAGCCTACCAAGAGGAAAGTCCAGTAATTCAACATAGGTGCGATGCTCTCTATGATCACTACTCTTGCTATGAATAATCAAGTTTTGCTCAACACTTAGAAGATAAATGTCTTAGGTCTTTAGAATTTCGTTCAAAGGCTAGCAATATAAACTGGAAAATAAGGTTAGAGAAATGAGACTGATAACTTCTCTCAAAATTTTCAGTAATTTTTAGTCCAGTAGGATTGTCTTAATTCTGGTGAAAGCTTGATAAGCGATCTAACAAAATTTGACAAAGCTACTTAACATGAAATTCTTGGCATAATATGCTTCCTAATAAATGACATAGATTTGGGCTTAAAATTTAACAGTGAAATACCTAATAGAACTATAGAAAACAATCTACTTACAGCATTACAGATGTCAACATTCATTAAGTAATGCTAGAGACAGCTAGAAGCAATCAACATACAAGCTAAAAACATTGATAGTAGCTAGCTACAAAGCTCAAAAAGTCTTTAAGTTTTCAACAAGAAGGCCGATTGTATTTATTTGTTGTATTTAATGTTACTTGTATCTAGACTATGAAACTTCATGTTAAAATAATCACAAATCACAAGTCTTTTTATTTTGATATAAAACGATAGATTATTTTTAAATTTGGTTTTATTTCATTTAATGCATTTAAATTATTAATCTCTTAATAAAGTACAGTATTTTATTATTTTTTTATTCATTTCATTAAAACCTCTAAATAATTATTTGACTATGAGGATTTGTTTGAAGAACTTGAAGATCTAATTTTAGAAGCTCTATTCAGATAAAAACATTCAAAATTTTTCGGAAAAAGCAAGCGACTATATCTACGCTTCACTTTTGATGCTTCCACAGAGTGCCTCATTAATTCTTCGTGAGGAGCTTGCTCATTAGTCACTTAAAAAGATTTCGAAGGTGTTCAAGTTTCTAAAAATGCAAAATCCACTACTTAAGCAAAACAGTAATTTCATTTAACTCAATGAGAGAGGCAAATAAATAAAAGACACTTTTAGACAAGCTTGGTTGCATAATTTAATAGGAGAAAATGCTTTTGCATATTAAACTCTTATGAATGATTATATTTATCTTCATACATAATATTTGGAGTGCGCAATTCCTTAAGAACAAATAAGAAACATGCTCCTTTCTTAAATAGAAATGGCAATAATTGCTTTGATTCAAACTGATTCTGATAAGTTTATTATTGCAAAAGGAGCAAACAATTCCTTTGCCCTAATTAATTCTGATGGAGATAACAGCACTTAAATCTCTGCGCTATTCATCTAGGACTTCAAAAAGCTTGCGAAGGCAATCTTATATCTGAAATCATTGATAAATGTGCATAAACTAGATTATATGTAATCTCAGCAAGCAGCTTAGTCGATGATGCATGGAATCTATTCTTAATAAGAAGATTTTTCAGTTATTGAGAATTCCATTTGCTATGCTGAAAGTTTATTGAAGCTATCACTGTTTGAAAAGTACCAGCCATCTCAAATTCTCATTTCAAAAGCTTTCTCCATCATAAGAAACTGCCTAAACTCTCAAAGTTGCATGCATATTTCAAATATCCTTAACTTACTCAATTACCATAGTCTAAACAGAAGCAATAAACAAAAGCTTACTCAAATCCTTGACCAAGTTAAATCTCAATCACAAGATGAGGGAATGGTTGCAGTCCAGCACCACCTTGAAAATTTAATGTTCTCTGAGGAAAACAAAACTAGCAATCCGTTAGAAGGACTTATTATGCAGCAGTAGGATGATTTGATAAAGGCAATAAATGAAAACATAAGTTTAAAGAAATTGTTGGCTGAGGGAGATATCCTTTGCAAGAACTCTAAGATGAGGCTCTTTGAAAGATGTTTGCAAGCTAAAGAGATCTTTGGTTTATCGTTCGACTATTCATTTTACTATGACAAAGGTGCATTCGAGAAGAAAGTTCATAATATTTTCGGACTTTCAGATAACGCGTTAGATAAATTTAAGGTACACTAGCAAAAGAGAGAGATGAAAAAATTGAACGAACAATCTATTTAATTAACTTTATCTACTGTTTCTCATTCAAGAGGAAGATAAGGACTTCCATTACATCTTAACTTTTCTTAAAACGAAGGATTCACTGACCCAAAGCACTCTTAGAACTTTAGCTCACTAGAATCTTCGCGATCTAATTTCATTATTCTTGAAAGCCCCGGTAGGGCTTCATTATAAAGTAATTCTAGAGATGGTGAGACAGCAGCTGCTAGTAACGAATTGATGAAAAATATTTTGAGAAGGAGGTAGGTTTTCGATAAGTAAGGTGGAAAAGCAAATGGGAATTCCCTTGATAAGGACAAGCAGTCATTCAAACTAAATTAAGAAGTTTAAAAGCTGATAAACAGAGGAGCTATCAAGATTAAGAAAGTTTATCATTAATATTTTTGCTCCAAATATTTTAAGTCTAAAAGCAACAAGAAAGCAAAGAGATAGAAAAGTCGCCCACTCAAAGAAAGAGAAGTGATTCCATTGTGTTTGAGAATAGAGTTCAAGCAGTAGCTCAGGTGAATAAGATAACAAAGCGAAGAGATTCTATTAGAAGATAGTTTATCATCATTGGAAATTAAAACGATTGTTATGTATTTTTTGCTCAGAATGACAAAGATAAAAACTAAGGGAAAAGGAATCAGCATAGAAAGGGATAAATGTCAGTGATACCATAAGGCTACCAAACAAACTTCAATTTGAGAAACTAGAGATAAGTAGATGCCAATATTCCATTGCAATAGAATTCCAATATCGCACCCTAGCGCTCTGGCCCTCCTCCAGGATTACCAAAGGCAGCCGGACCTTCATAGAAAAGAACTCAAGCATAGCCTAAGGCAAATAAATCTGAAGCCTTAATGACAAGAGAGTAAAGGCTCTCTTCTGTAATTTAGAAGATGAGATAAGCTACTTTAAGATTTTCCTTTAAAACATGGAAAGAGTGTAATTTGGGTCACTCGTAAAAATCTGATACACAATAAAGCAAACAAGAAATTTCTAAGCAGCATAAAATCAAGCCAAACTAAGGAAGCTTTAATCTTCTTCTCGTTAAGAAAGAAGGTGATGGATATACAGTATAAGATGCGAAGCAAATTCTTAAAATGAAAAAGCATGGCAAAAACAAAAATTCAATATCAATTCAGTCAAACCAGGCGATTTCTCAGTCCTTGGACTAGAAACTTTAAATGGGAAGCTCAAATCAATCTGAGTCGACTAAGCAGTTAATAAATTAAAAGATCAGCTTGGCCAAGCCATTTCAATTCGTCCGTATTCAAAATCCTTCTCTCGGATCTGTCTCTAGCAATTAAGTATCATCAAAAGGGATGAATCTGAATTCAAATGAAGACCCTACTTCAAATACAATAATTTCTTAAGATTAGAAATAAATTAATGCAGCTAAATTGATCGTATCTGATATCAACAAGCTGAGAGAATAAAAGCAAGGTCCAATCATTTATAAAAGTGATTAGACGAAGTTTAGTTAGATTTAGGGGCAGTAATCTTCTTCTAAGATTCACAAAATTCAATCTATCACCAAGACTAATCAAAATGAGAAGGATGCATCTAAAGCAAAAAAGAACGAGCAGTATCTTCAATTTATGGTAATAGATAAACTTTATCTTAAATTTTTATAGCAAAAGTTCAAGTAGATTTCAGAGAAGATAGAAAAAGTTCAGCAAGACGCAAATCAAATCAACTCAGATTTCTCCAAATTTAACTGACTTATTTTCATTACATTTCTATCTTAAAAAGTTATCAATTTAATTTCTCAATGTAAACTATATTTAATCAATAAACTTTCAAAAGTCCTATAATTTTTGTAATTCATTATTGCTAGTTAACTTTCCAAAGACTTTGGGGCTAGCTGTAAGTTTTTATTTAATTCCACTGTTTTAAGTTGTACTAACTCCAGACCTTAAATTAATTCCTCGAGTTGGAGCAGTCTATCTATTATTTACTACAAACTTTTCTTATAATATAAATCCTTCCTCATTTCTCTTAGCAATTATGAAAAATAATACAAGACTATTATACATTCAATTATTTCTCTTAGCAGAGTTTGTTTAAAATTGATGTTCGACTTTTTGTGGACTTGAGCCATTCTTGGTGCTCTCATACTCCGATAGTGGAATAAACTCAAAAGGTGCAAGTAGATCTTGCTGATGCTTGTATTCATTAAGCTAATCAGATTCAAACTTATCTCTCTGAGGTGCTTGAGTTAGTGCCTAATTTTGTAATTATTTTTCCTCTTACTTCAATATCTTAGCCTCCCTATTACTCACACTTTGTCTTTCTCCAAAGGTTTATGCTCCATCGAACTTCTGATAATTATCTTTAATCTGTTTGTAATTAAGCTTTTTGTGTTGTTGATCATACAAGTCTCTTTAATTAACCTTTTCGAATTCCGCCTTTATTTGCTCTTCTAAGACCTTTTGACTTATTTGAGGATAAGAGCCATATTCGTAATTAGGATCGTCTATCTGTTCCTTATCTTTCTGCTTATCAAATGAACGTGTTCTATAAAAATAAATTCAAAATTATTCTCTTCGCACTTGCGACCCCCTCATAAAGATCTTCAGAGCCACTGTATTTGTTGTTTTCTTAATAGGATTCGGAGCCTCATATCTGTGAATAGGGCTCACATCTAAGATTTCGCCTCCGTCTACTATGAAATTCCTCTAAAATAAATATACCTCTTCTCAAAATGATTATTGTATGCACTCTTTTAAACTTCTCTTGGTATTCTTTACTGATTTAGTTTTATTCTACTAGTGCTTCGCTATCCTTATAAATTTAAAAGTAATAAATTTATTATTTTAGCATCCTAAAAATTAAAAAAAAAGATTAATATTGAACTTAATATCCGTATTTTTCTATCTTGTGAGTAAGCGGTCCTCAACTTCATATAGGTTACTGTTCCTTAAATCTTCACATACAAACAACATTTTTAATCAATCCTTTAATAAAAATGTGATTGTATCTTTAAGTAAATTATAATTGATAGATAGATATCTTAGAACACGTGAAATGGAATCTTCTGATTAGAATAACTATGAGTTCCCCTTGAAAAAAGAACATGAGAGGATCATGGTCGAGAATGGTCTTGATATCCTCTACATATATATTTATTCAATCTTAGATGATATAGAGAGAATAATTGCCTTGAGAAAAAATATTCATCAGTTCCCTGAGATAGCTTTCAAGGAATTTGAGACATCCAGGAAAATTAAAGAGCACTTGATCTCTTTTGGAATCGAGGAAGAAAATATTAGACACACAGCTATCACTGGACTCGTCGCAGATATCAAGGGTCTTGCTGAAGCAGTCGAAAATGAAGATGGAAAAGTGAGCATGGTAGCTCTGAGAACAGATATTGATGCCTTGCCCATTCCCGAAAATAATCCTCATCTCGAATACAAATCGTAAACAAACTGCGCTCACATGTGTGGACACGATGGACATATTGCAACTCTTCTATCCGCTGCTTAGGTACTCGCAAAAAATAGGGATAAGATTCCAAAGAACAAAACTATCAGACTACTTATCTAGCCAGCTGAAGAATCTTAAATCGGATCTTCAGGAGGTGCAAAACCTATGATAAACGAGGGATGTTTGCATGAAGTGGATGAAGTTTATGGATTTCATAATATCCCTAATTTTGAAGAGGGAGATGTCAGAGTTAAGGATGGACCTATAATGGCTGCGAGCACTATCTTAGAATGCATAGTGAGAGGAGAAGGTGGTCATGGATCAAGTCCACACATGTGTAATGATGTAATCACAGCGACTGCTTCAGTAGTAAATAGCCTCCATAATATGAAATCAAGAGCAATAGATAGCAAGGAGAACTTCATTTTATCGATATCAAAGTTCAAGTGTGGCCATACTTTCAATGTATTTCCTGACGAAGGATTGATTTCAGGTTCTATTAGAACATATAATGAAGCTCTCAAGCCAGCTCTTTTCTAGAAAATAGAAAAAAACTTGTTAGTTAGCAGCATCAGTCTTCAACTGCCAAGCTGAAGTTAGACTTATTGAAGTCTACCCTGCTGTTGTTAACCATAAAAGAGAATATGAGCATGTGAAAAGAATTGCTACCAAATTCTTTGGAGAAGATAAAGTGACTGAAAAAGACATACCTCTTACAGCTAGTGAGGACTTTTCATATTACTTGCAAGGAAAGCCTGGCTGCTTTTATTTATTAGGAACTAAAAAAGCTTATGAACAAGAGAAAACACTCCACAATTCCTCGTATGATTATAATGATTCAATGATTGGATCAGGAGCTTACTTATTTGTTCGTATAGTTGAAGACAGACTTGGCCTTTAGATTATTAATTCATGATTTGGAATTTATTTCATTAACTTTGAACTCTAAAATATCTAGCCAGCTGAAGAGACCCCTGGTGGAGCCCTTCCCATGATTAAGGAGGGTTGCCTAGAAGGCGTTGATGAGGTCTATGGTTATCATAACGTCCCTAACTTTGACGAGGGTGATGTTAGAGTGAAGTCAGGAGCAATCATGGCTGCCTCTACTATTTTCAAATGCTACATAAGAGGAATCGGTGGCCATGGCTCTAGTCCTCATCTCTGCAATGATGTTATTTCCTGTGGAGCAGCTGTTGTGAATAATCTCCACACAGTTAAGTCAAGAGGAGTAGATAGCAAAGAGAATTTCATCTTTACTATTACTCAATTCACGAGTGGCTTTACTTACAACGTTTTTCCAGATGAGACCTTCATTCAAGGTTCCATTAGAACTTACAACGAAGAACTTAAACCAGTTATCTTTGGTAAGATCAAACACATTTGCGAGACTACTGCAGAGGCATTCGGTTGTAAAGCTGAAGTAATTTTCAATGAGATCTATCCAGCTTTGGTAAATCACGAAGACTCTTATCAGCATGTGAAAAGAATCGCTGAGAAGCATTTTGGAGTTGACAAAGTGAATGAGAAAGATATCCCTTTGACAGCGAGTGAAGACTTTTCATTCTATGTGCAGGAGAAACCTGGATGTTTCTGGATGCTGGGTACTAAAAAAGCTGGAGATCCACCCAAAACTCTTCATTGCTCTATCTACGACTACAACGATACTATGATTGGGTCAGGTGCATATCTTTACACTAGAATCGTCGAGGACAGACTAGGTGTTTAAATTCTGAATTGACTTTTATAAATCTCTAAATTTGTTGAGATTTTTTATACGTCTTCGAAAATGGAATTCTTTTGATAATCTGGGTTAAGTTTTTAAGTGACTAATAATATTTATCACATCTTTAATAATGAACGACAATGAAGAAGTTGATGACAATAATTGCTCCAATATAATTATAAAGCTAATTATTATATCTTCCTTTTGTTTAATTTGGCTGAATAATCGTTCCACCAAATAAGAAAGCATCTCAATAGAATCTGTTAGACTAAAATACCCGCTTCAAGATTCTCGACAAAGGATCTCTCCCTTGAAAGAAAAGGACCTTAACAAGGATCTATTCCATTTACCGGGCCAAATTGTGAGCCCTCGACTGGAATAAAATGTGCAGAGCACTGCTCTTCACTCCACTCGGAATTAAATGAAAGTTAAATTGGGATATCTCGATTTAGACAATAACATAAATTCTAAATAAATTTGTTCTTTGATATAACCTGGGTGAGTCTCCTGGATGTCACTCCAGAATGGGTAGCACGACAAGCCAAAATCGACTAGTGTATGATTTCAAGCAAGATACAGCCGACTTCGGAGGACTCGAGGATGTTGATGAATACTTATTTTTATGAAGAGCAAAATGCTGAAGGATTTGAATAAGAGGAGGAGAATGATGATGATATTATTCAGAATGAAACAGTAATTTACAGCGAAGAGAATTTTCAAAAACATGACATTGATATCAAACCTGTCACAAATTAAATATCTTCAAAATAAAATTTTAGTTATTGTTAAATAGAATAAAATTTTTAAGCCTTATATCATAATCTAAATTTGAAATTAGATGGAAGAAAGAGGACAGCATCGTAAATATGCAAGCATTTTCGACAATACTGGTTTGGGGCTAATGAATCCGAAGAGCAACCGTGAAATTCAAAAAAACGAATTGGTGTTTGATCAGACGATTCACAACGAGACTGAAGATTATAAATAGCGAGAACTTGTGTAGTTTATTTTTGAACTGGAAGAAGGAATTTCATTCGATTTTGATGATATTGTGACTGATTCCTAACGTAAAGAGATGCTCTCAGAAAAGAATAAACCAGTAATTGAACTAGGTGACTTATCCATGATTAAAGGTAAGAGATAAGTTAGGAAAGCCGCAACTCAAATCAAAACAGCTGCTTCAACTAATAATCAAGAACTTTTTAATGAAATATGAGTGCTTTTTTATTAAGATGAGGAGGATATATATAGTCAGAATAAGTCATCTTCCATTTTCAAATCTATCTCCTTTGAGACCGTTAACGAAACTAAGTCCTACTATCTTTCAACTGCAAATACTGCTCTATCAACCTCATCTAAGAGAAAATTAAGGTTCAAGTGCCTCAATGGCATATTCTTGAAGTTATTTAAACCTTTATGCCTCATATTAATATTTGATTGAAGTACTTAATTATTCCTAAATTCAGTTTGAGATGGTCGCTCATCTCTATTGCAATTATAGACCTAATTTTTTGTCTCACAGAGCTGATGAAAGTAAATCAATTCTATTTTATCTTAAACATCTTTGAATGAACTTTGTTTCAATGGAAAGTTCAAATGTAAGACCCTACTCGTACGTCTTTTCTTCGCTAATAAATTTCATACTGATCCTACCCATCCTTCTCTTCGAAATCTTAAAAATAATTGCACTTCATCGAATTTCTGTATTTTTTTATCTTGGTGATTAAGAACTATAATCTGATTCACGCTAAAGTGCTATACGGGTTAAAGCTATTTGCAGGTAACTACTCTATAATAACTCAAGTTCTGTTTTTCCTGTTCAGGATATGCCCATCCTATACTAGGATCAGCGCTCAGAGAAATGACATCTTGATGCGAGGAAAATCCTCAAGTGGTTAATCTTCATCTTCAATTACGCAAACAACAGATCTCTAAAATAGTACTTCTACTAGTGATTCAAATGACGGCAATTAGAGTTTGCTTTTTAATGAGTGCCTCCAAGTACCGATGGTGAGCTATTTGACGCTTAGAATAGTCTTCACGCTTATTTCTTGCTGGATAGTGCTTAGTGTCGTTTACTGGATCCGAAGGGGCAAGCTCAATGTCATTCTAGGAATATTCGCTAAGAACCCTCATAAGCACAAAATTAACTCCAAAGTTTAAATAAAAAAAAGGAGTTTTTAACTTCTATGTGTGTGTTTATATTTGTAAAAGTTGTAAAAGAAAAGATTTACGAGCAAGAGAAACAAAGACTCTATCAACGCGATCGGTTGGCTATTCCTACTATGGCTGATCTGGAAAGGCAATAAAAAATATCCTAAACTATCCAGCCTATAGCTAAAAT
The DNA here is from genome assembly GCA_027382625.1 of Tetmemena sp. SeJ-2015. Lineage (NCBI taxonomy): Eukaryota > Ciliophora > Spirotrichea > Sporadotrichida > Oxytrichidae > Tetmemena > Tetmemena sp. SeJ-2015. The sequence goes on from JAJKFJ010021309.1 coordinate 67,560, forward strand.
CCTCCAAAATAAGAAACAGAAGTCCACAAAGAATAATTTCAGAAAACTACACACAAACATAACCACTCAAATGTGAATGAATTTAGGGCCTAAACAGCAATAGCTCAAGGCAATAAAGTGTAATTATAAATTACATAGCTCTTTTATAAAATCTATAAATCGTATATTAAGCAGCAACTATTTAACTTAGAGTTAATAAGCAAACTATCACAATCAAGAATTAATTCAATAAAAGTTTTTCTATTCATTCTCGAAATTGTTTAACAAAAATATTTGTGTGAGCACATAATGAAAATATTTTTCATAAATATTTATGTAAAATTCAATTTATAAACGAATTTCTTTAAGATAACTAACTCATCAAGAATTATAAAACATTAGATTTTTTTAATTAGTATGATTTTAAAAGGGATTGATTAAACTCTTTATGGTAATTTAATGAGCATAAATAGGAAAAATTTAAGAAGTAAAAATTTTATAATTGGATCAAATGAAAAATTAAGAAAGCACGATTCTAAATTATAAACCAGCGCATAGAGGAGACGAAGAAACTTAAGGTCATTCAACTTCTCAAGACGTACATTTTGCAAATCCAAGCATCCTAAATAATAACTTCATTCGGCCTACATATTAATTTAATGAACTACATTTTTAAAAAAGATAGAAGTTAAGTTATAGTATATTTTGAGCAGATTGGTACTTCATAATCGTAAGTGTTTCAACAGCAGGAGCATGACTTGACAGGGTCGTTTGTGGAAGCTCCAAATCATGCAGTCACTAATAACTTCCTCAAAGGTTCATAATCATTAACGTCAATTTTAATGCCTTAAAATAAAGACACACTCTCTGAAGGACAAACAAATATCTAGATTTTACTTCTTTTATGTAATATTTGAGAAATAGAATTAATTGTTTTTAATAATCTCTTCTTTAATCTTTTAATTAGACAAACAAAAGCCCGAATGAACTTTGATAAATCGGGTAGCTGAACTAACATCGATTACCAAAGTGATGAAAACCGTTCTTGCCTTTTTATAATAAATGTATTTTCTGAAGTAAAAGACTTAAAGATGATAAAAAAGGAATTACAGTTTAAGAACTTATAGATGGATAAAGGCCTCAATTAAGACGAAGGGCCCATAACTCTCACTCATAAATAATCTGGCATTCCTTCATCTGCTGCAAGCATGCTTAAAAATGCAAAAATCATACAGAAGAGTAAAGCCAAAATCTCTTATTTATATTTAATTTGCTCTGACAATCCATTCGATGGAGTCAAGAATTTAAATGGCCTAAACTAAGATATGTATTTATTTTAAACATTCTCAAACAGAGCAGTAAGGATAAAGTTTACTTTATTAAAAATATTTTATATTAAGACACAATACTATATTTATTTAAAATACATAACCTCGAATGAAAGTACAATTTAAAACCTTAAACTGAATTAAGAAGGAGGATTTTTATTCCATAATTAATCTTGGAATGATTTAATGCTTATGAAAAATTTAATAATTTGTTTGTAATTAAGTTAATAACGAGGAATACTCAGAATATATTGCAAATTAGCCACTGGATCAAAACTTATTTAATACTTAATTAATAAATCAGGAAGGCTTTGAGCAGCCTATAGAAAATGCTTATGATAGTGCGCAACAAACACACGCCTCTAATTTATAAATATGGCATTCTTTTCTTAATTAGCTACCCTCAAATATGGGATTCTAATCTTTCAAAAGGCATTCACAACTGACACAAGGAGGCTTGATCAATCCCTTTTCAAATGCAAGCAAGAATCTTGACACTATGAGAGGCAGCATGAGTATTCATGAAAACACAGACCTAAATTAAGCCCCCTCCCTCATTTAAAATGGAGAGGTAGATATGCAAGATGATAAACTCGTCATAATTACAAGAGAGATGCTAATGAAACCTGAAGAGAATTTCAACAAAGAGAATTACATGTACGACTAAAATTAACTTAGACTTAACCAAGTAACTGATTTAATATCTAAATAGATAGTTTTATGATGTTCCGAAAGCAGGACTTCAGATTATTTCTAGATCAGTGAGTTTAAAATTTTTAAAATTCAATTTGGGTCAAAAAATACGCAGTTTTAAACCCAAATTTAATTTTTAAATTTGGGGAAGAGGCCATTTTGGTTTTAAAAGTTTAAAAACAAAGTTTAAAAAAACCCAAATGGCAGGGGGGAAAGATTTTAAAAGAATAATTAAATCCTAAAAAATTTTAAAATAAAAACTGGGCCCCAACCGGGGAAAAAAAATTTTTAAAATTTTTTTTATAACCCACTTTACTTCGATCCCAAGTAAAGAGTAGAAACCTAGAAGGATGACAAGTTTGCAATTACCCCAAAAAGGGAACGATAGGGCCTGGGAAGTAGCTATTAAAATTAGAGAGGACTAAGTATTCAAACCAGCTCATAGGCTCAATTCAGTGAGCTTGAGTTCAGACATCAATAAACTCACAAACATGGATTTCAAAGGCCCTTCCATCTTCAACAAATTCTTTCTTGGATAGACTTTATCAATTTAAATGAAATGAATCTTCATTTAATATATCTGCAGCTTAGTATTTGTAACTGTCTGCCTTACTTAAGTGACGCATGACTATTAAATTTAAGCAGCTGGAATAGCCCTGAATGTTTCGCTCCTAATTATCATCGCAGTAATTGCAGGATTTTGCACAGCTCTAGATCCTACAGACCCAAATGTGTATCTCGAAAAAAGTCTAAAGATTTAAGGGTAAGATTCAAATTTTACAATTATAGGAAAGAGATTGTTATAAAAATATGAAGATTTAATAACCTATAAATAACTTAAACCCCTTTGATTTTGTTTCTAATGAAATAATCTAACTTTTGATTTTTGAATTAGATACTCATTAAACTTATTTATTATTTGGGTTTATAACATGGAGTTTGATTTCATGTGTTAAATATGTGACACTCATGTGCACAACCGGACGAAGCACTGCGGTGATTGCAATTGATGCGTAGCAGTTTTCGATCATCACTGCAAGTGGCTGAATAACTGCATTGGGGAGTTAAACTACAGCTATTTATAAGAGTATAAAATATATAATTAATTTCATGTCTCTGATCAGTATATATCTCATACACCAGGCCTACGCGATCTCAATTCTATCAGTTCTGATTTATGAGTATTCTGACAACAAGGAAGAGGTTTAAATTTTTGACATACTTAAATAAATTATTTACATTTTATTTGTTTCAGTGGGATGGTTGATAGTAGTTTGCATTTTGCTGTTTCTCTCTCTGCTGAAAGCTTTTGCCCTTGCTTAACTCTTATGCTGGCACATTTGGTTTCAGCGTTATGGAATAACCACTTATGAATATATACTTGAGTAGAGGGATATTCTAGACCTCAAAAACAAACTTAAAGTAAGGGAGTTTTTAATTTTTATTCATTTTTAAGGATGGGTTTTAAACAAATACAGAAAATTAAAATTTTCTTTATTTCTTTTAAAAATTTAAATTTAAAATTATTTAAGGGGAAAAATTATTAAAAAGAAAAATCGGGAAATGAAAAAAATTTTTAAATTTTATTTTTCCCCAAAAATTTTAAAGAAAAGGGTGATTTTTTAATTTTTGAAAAAAAATTTGGGGGTTAAATAGATAAATTTTAAATATGTATTTTTTTGAAATTTAATTTTTAAATTTAAATTTTTATAATTTTTAAAATTAAAATTGATTTCTTCTAAAAAATGACTATCATTTATGTTGCAATTTTAATGAATTCTAACTAAGTATTATAAAAGCAATATAAAAGCTCAGAAGAAAGAATCTTAAAGGAGGTTATCGGTTATGTAAAATCCTAATGGTGAGGATAACTATCACCCAAGCCTAATTATGAATCAAAATAATATTAACAACACATCCATGCAGCAAAGGCAATCTCAAAATTAGCAATCTTTTCAGGATAAGGAATTCATTCACACTGCTTAAAATCATTCATTCAAGGGCATACTATCTCCCTCTAACGGAGCTAAAAGAAATAACAACAGCTATCTAGAGAAGAATCAAAATATGACTTCAAACGAGCAAAGATGAAACATCAATGATGGCTTTGAGTTAAAATATATATTGTAGTAAATGTATCGCGATCCAAACGAGCAAATGGATTAAATGAGGAGGCCCTATTAAACTTATCTTCAATATGGCACTTCGGGTCTATTAAAGCTTACTAAGAACCCAAGTTTGTAAGGAAATTCTCCAAGTGAGAACAAGAATCAAACGAGTATCAATCACTCTCACAACAATTCAGTTACTCCTATTAAACTACAACGTAGCAACCTTCGCAGCTCAGAGGATGAAACTTCAAATATAATTATAAGATCCCCTCAAAACACTTTAAGGAAGCATCAAACGCAGTCTTGGGTAGTAAGGAAATAGAGATTCAATCGATAGGAGTTTGCCTTAATAGTCTCAAAGAAGTAATTTAAATAGCAGATACAGGAATAAGGCAATGGGAAGCATAATACAGTAAGAGCAAGGGTTTTAAAGCTACAAGGGCCAGGGAACTTTAATAGCTGAGAGTTAGAGAGATTCTAAATAGTTTACTGGAATAAGCAATTAAGACATTGCTAAATTACACCTAGGTGAAGATTTATGAAATATTTAGTGATCAAATAGGGAATTAGAATAATAGTCATAATTAATTTGAGGGAAAAATTTTTAGTTTTTAAAATAGAAAAAATTAGGGAATTTTTTGGGGAAGTTTTTTTTTATAAAAATTCTTTTTTTTAAAAAAAACAAGCTTAAATAAATCTTTAAAGCCCAATAACCAAGAATTTCCCCCTTTAAAAATCCCCCAAAATATCATTCCCTTTTGAATCACAAGATGAAGAGCCACTCACTAAGGATCTACTATAAAATATAAAATTAAAGATTCAGCCTAACGACAACACTGGCGGTTTGATTCCTGAGCAGAGCCTAGTAATTGAGACTGATGAAGATATAAAAGTTATATAAAACCCCTCTCAGCTATCAGAGAGTTTATTAGTTTCTAATTTAATACTAGAGTGAACTCTAAATGCTTCTTCTTTGAGAATATTAGGACCTAAGACAAGGATTTCGAATAGATGAATTGAAATTAAGATAAGATTATACCTAAGTGCTTGAATCTTGAATTACGATTTTTTAACCAGTAATAGTTGCTTTACAATGAATGATAAGTGAAGATAAGTTTTGAATATTAATAGTAAATTAGTCATTAGTATATTCCAAATCATGAGCTATCTAAATTATTATTAACTTATTATTTTTACATATCAAAGATCCGATCTTCAGAGTCAGAATCTCTAATAGCCTTCGCAGAGTCTCTCTGGGCTGCAAGGCTAAGAACTTAAAGGGCAACAGCAATTGCGCTAAGATTTATAAAATCAGCAGTTCAACAGAGATCTCTTAAAGGCTGGTGGAGCATTTTAGGGCCAAGGTTAAAATCTAGATCCCTAATTCGGTTAACCTGGAGTAAACTTTCCTTCAAATGAGCCGAAGCTGTAAAGTGCAGGTCTCATTGAAAATCAGCTCAAGCAATCACAACCTTTGTTCAAACAGGATTAACAAGATTTCTAGGAGAAGTCTGATATTCAAAATCCACTGTTTGAGGGAAGACGCGAGGGGTTTGATAAGAAAGAATATTCTTCAAATGTAAGACCTGAGTTTTATGCTTCAGGAGTTTCCTCAAATCTCTTGGGTTAGGAAATCATGAATCAACTTATTGTATTTCTTCTTTCTCTTATATAACAATCAACCTTTGCTTCAGGAATCCAAGCAAGGTAACTTGCAAAGCAATCTAGAATAGTCCAGCCTCAAGAATCTCTAACAACAGTAGTCACATTTTTAGTCTCTATTTATCTATAGTTTATAAAGCCAAAGTAGGAGTTCTCTTCTGAGGGTTAGTTTATGGAGTAGAAGGTGCCAGTTCATAAATTCCACGCTCAAGACTAGCCCCTCATAAGATAAGCTCCTGAGGTCCTTCTTCCCAAGGAATCGATTGCCCAAAAGACTGAGCATTCAATTAGTGAGACTCTTCACTCAGCCAAGGAATCTATCATGCACGGAATTGAGAGAGTCAAGGAGTCAATACTTGGAGAGTCTTCATCCACAAACAAGAGTGCCATATTATATTTTCATAAAGGCGAAGAACGCATCAGAGATTCCTGATCCTAACTTTAGCCTTCACAGAGGAGACCAGAAATGATCACAAACTCATTCAGGTCATTAATGTAGTCAAACTACTTCAAGATTATTGTTAAACAAAAATAATTTGTAATTTACACGATACTTTAACCTTAATGGAAAAAATTGAATTGGTTCAAGATTAAAAGAAGAATAATTATCTTATTTTTGAGGATGAGTTGGGGCGTAAACTAGTTTTTCTAAGGATATGAGCCTTAGAGAGCCTCTTAATTTGAACTTAAGCAAAGAATTCCCTCTGCACTTAGCTAGGGAGAACTCTACTAATCAGAGTCATCTAGAATTTCCTATTCTTAAGAGGAACCATAAATTTAGTTTAATATTAAGAACTAAAATGTGAGTAATTATTTTAGTTGAGTTAAGGAGGTGACCCTTCTAAGCCAAAACCAAGTGGGGGTTGGGGTGAAAATTTCCTATTCCACGGAGAAACTTCTTCTTTTCAGCCTTTTGATTAGAGGATCAAGCGATTTGAAAATATCTAAAACCTGGAGGAGCAATAGAGCAGTACTTAATCAGCATAAAAATTCTTAAACTCATCGCAGAGAGTAGACTAGCAGTTGCTTTTGAATCCCGAGGACGAATGTGAAATCTGTAAAACTGAAAAGACTATGGAGTAGTAGTAGCAGCAAATCTAATTGGAAGTCGAGCCTAAAATTCAAGAAGAAATTATTTAATCACCCTACAGGTAACTCAACTTTTAGCCTTCGGATCGAGTATTTTATTAAGTTTTTAAATCAAATTTTTATTTTTAAAAAGGATCAGATTTTAGAACAAAATGAGCCACTTATTTAGTACAGATAGGGCGGTCTCTAAACTTTTTTCGCTTTATTTTTTATCTAATTAACTTAGCCAGATGTTTTTTAAGAATAGACTATTTAAAAGCCTTAGATTCAGTAATAAAGAGAGACTAATGCTCAAGAGCAATAATTTCTGAAGCCGCAATATTTAAAGATTCAGGAGTTAACACTCGAAGCAGACGATTGTCCTTTCTTTTTATTTTTCTGCTAAGAATAGTAACTAGTCCATGATAAAGTAGAAGAAGAGTAATAGAAATAGATTTGTGACTACCAATAAAAGCAACAAGATAAATTCATTGATGAGAATATTCTGCAGATTTAGAAACCAATATAGAGAATATTTGAGGAGGGAGAATTGATCTATAGAAGCAAAGGAGGTTCTCACCTGATCGAAGAATGTGCGAACATGGAATAGTGCCCAGAACATAAAGGGGAATTAAATGAGTTGATAGAGCTATACGTATCTCAAAACCATGACATGAAAGAGTTAGAGGGTCTTTCTAATTTAAATTTTAAGTGAAAAGTAAAAAGTAAATTTGGAGGTGCTTTAGAAGCTTCAGTATTAAAGGTACTTGTAGGTACTTGAAAAGATCAAGCTTCCAGTGAATCCTGAATAATAAGAGCAAAAAGAGTAGAAAGAGATAAGTTCTGAAGAACTGAAGGAAGAATAGGAGTTTTAAGGACTTGAGAATATAGATATGCCTCCTATCCCAGATGAGGGAGAGGTGGAGAAACCATTTTAATCAGATCCAGTTGAAGTCAAAGGTCATACTAAAAAGCTAGAAGACAATCTGAACTAATCAATAAAATTATAAGGTTTATTTAACTTTTATTTGATATAAATTTAAAAATTAATTAATTAGTTTGTTATTAAGTCATATATTTTTTTTCATAAAATCAAAAGATCTCACAACGTTAATTATATGCAAATCTTTAATCAAAGCGGGGTTGCATTTTTAAAAAATTTTATTTAATTTTTAATATGTTTAAATCAGAAAATGATGAAGAGTAGAATAAAGTTAATAACCAAGATGACTAAATGGAGTAAAAAATGTAGATTTTATAACTTGAAGAGATATGAGATTTAATGTTTTACTATTTTACTTGAGTCTAATTAGTTTAATTAATTCTCTATATTCAATCCTAAAAAATAATTAAATTGCTTAAAAAATATTCTTAAAAATACCAGAACTTGGCTATTATAAAAGATTTTAATTATTTTATTATATTGTTAGTTATAATAACATCAAATGTATAAGACCAAATTCTAAAAATCTAGCGAATTATTCATAGAGATTTTAATATAGAAAAATCCTACCTACCATTATTTACTTTTTCTTTTATTATAAATAATGATCAAACTTCTATTTTCCATTAAATTCAGAGCTATATTTATAAGCATGGATTTAAGACTTATTTACCAATTTCCGGTAAAATAAAAAAGATAATTTTTCTACAAAATCATGAGCTTATCTCAGTCATCTAATAAAGAGTGAAATATTTTTAGACAGTTTCTCGGAATGACTTATTTATTGTGTTATGTATGGTGTTGAAGATTAATGAAGACTATATTTTGATTAGATAAAGAATTCAACAATTAATTACCAGAGATAAGTGAATTTAACTATCTCAGTTTGAATCATGATTTTAGTTATGCCACTTAGTGATTTTAATAATTATAAAATATATTAATAAGCTTTAAAAAATAGAAGATACTTCCTTTAAACAAAAATCATAATTCAAAAGCAACTTTTTAAGCATGATAAATCAAACAGTTGACGATCTCAAACACAGAACAGGAGAGGAAAATGTTTTGCTCACCGCTCCAACTTCAGCTTATGCTTAGCCCTCTTCTGTGCTCTATTCTTAACCGTATTATTCGCCACTTTGAGTTTATTTTTGCTTAGTGCTTATGAGACAATTTAGTATCAGCAAGTGCCACAACTACTTATGTATCCACTCACACACAAAAATAAGGACTAAATTTGATAATTAAACTGTTTATTATATACTGCACCCATGGTAGAAAGAACGTCATTACTCAGTAGTAATCGCAGCTTACAGATCTGGACAACAAGAAAAACAAGCATCATCATATTCTCCACAGACACAGTGGAAACTACCCCCCCCCCCCAAAAAAAAAATCAGTTTGCTCAATCCCTACTCAATATAGCTGATGAGCATTACCCTAATAATGGCAAACTATTCTAACTATGATCTGCACTTTGTAGATTTAGTTTATATCATTAGTTAATGCATGACAATTTAAGCTACTATTGCATCCCCAAACTTATTCCTCAGCAGGATGTTAAGTTACCTATAATTTGATAATTGGTTAATTTCTTGGTTCTGCACCAAATGGTAGCAAAAACCCTCTTACTCAGAGAGCTCCATCTTAAATTGGAAAAGAAAGAAAAACAAGCTATAAATATTTCCAAGACACAGGGAAAACTACCCCCATTTTGGGCAAAACCCTCCCATAATTTAACGGAAAATTTACAAATCTTCAATTATTTTCATTTAAATTCCGATTTGTAAACTTATAGTTTATAATAATTTTAGATGCACCTACAACAACTACTTATATTGAGACCATCCCCCAAACATATATTCCTCAAACAGAAACTGTCTATGTTTAATAGACCATCCCAGCCGCTACAGTACCAAAAGTGAATACTTATAAGCATTTAACTTCAAATTATATCTATGATGAATACCAAAAATATCAGAGAGGCAGAGTTGTATTAGGAATCAGTGCAAGGCTCAAGAGTCCAAGCGAACACTTTGGCTGGGATGCCTTTGACAGCGAACAATGTTCCGATGCAGGATGTAGGACTTCCACTTGGCTTCATGAGGCCAGAACACGAACACTACAACTAGCACCATCACATCAGTACTTCTTTCTCATACTAATAACACACTTATTATAGCTCAGGAGTTTGGTGCAACACACACCCACGTGTTGGCCCCAACGGATAAAGTTGTGAGCCATGCTGGAGATTAGATGGGTATAATAAACGAGTAGCCAGATGCTCTCATCCATGTAGATTAGCTCTATCAGTAACCCTCATTACAATCCACGAATAAGAATAATTTATTTGACTTAATGTTCTTGCTCCCTCAACATATGCAACCTACCAGCCAACCATCTCTCAACCTGTTTAGCAAACCTATATAGAATAGCCATCATCATATATCCAATCATCCGTAATGACTTCAGAAATACCTGTCACCTAAAGTTAAGTCTATGAATCCTACACTCCATTAACTAGCAGACCTTCCAATAATTAATTGATAGATTTAAATCCGACTTGGTGATTTAACTTGATGAGCAGCTTTAGAAGTAGGAACTCAAGACCTACAGATCTGGCTAGTCAAATCCAGAAGAGACTACAATTTTTGAAAACCAAAGAAAAAATATTTCCTACTTAGACAGAGGGCTTGAAGTGAGGACTGAATAAGACTGCCTCTATTGCTAACCTGAAACTCAAATAATCGTAGAGCCTATTGTCAGACAAGAGTATGCTTATAATTAAGTTTGAATGTTATTTGAATGTGGTGGAACAGTAGCCAGTTTATATTGAACAGCCAGTAATTTTGGAATAGGAGCCCATTGCCCCTGCCTTGACTGATGCAAAGTTACCCTTCGGAGGTACCAAGCCCGGCTAATACATGGCTCAAGAGGTTCCAGTTCTTTATGGCTGGGGATCCGCACCCTCTCAAAGGCTTTACAAGTCTAATGAGGTTGTAGGAGTTAACTATGCTGGAGCAACCGTTGCAACTTCAGGCAAGAAGCTCTCAAGAAAGGAATTGCTATTCTTATTTTGAGGAAAAGAAGCAAATGAAAAAAGATCATAAGGAGGCAGTCAAAGAGGTTGATCTCCATAAATTAGAGCAACAGTATCAAGGTAACATCAATGAAAGAACAGACTTTACTGGGAACAAAGTATTTTAACATGTTCACGAACCCATTGATAGCACTATAGTAGAGAATAAGCTCCACTGAAATTTTATTATTCTTTTAGAGATATTTATTTTATTTCCGTTTAATTCTATGGTGTAAATTTAAAGAGTCATAGATAGAAATATTAGTAAAAATGGTAATTAAAGTGACTTGCTTAGGCGCCGGATAAGACGTGGGGAGGTCCTGCGTTATAGTAGAGGTAGGAGGAAGGAGGGTAATGTTTGATTGCGGTATTCACATGGTCCATCAGCAGCAATTTCCTGACTTCCATTTTTTGCATGGCTCTCATAACCAGCCACTGAATTTCACAAACTACATAGACTGCGTTCTCATCACCCATTTTCATCTTGATCATTGCGGAGCTTTGACTCACTTCACTGAGAATGTTTAAATCATTATTTTTTCATGTAGGTTACAGTGGGCCTATACTAGCCACTCCACCAACTAAGGCTATTATTCCACTAATGCTAGAAGATTTCAGGAAAGTCAGTTCTATGCAGCAAGGGAATAAAAACTAAGGAGCTATGAACTAAGAAACTGCTTTTACGTCGGAGATGATAAAGGCTTGCATAGCGAAGATAAGCACCATTCAATTGCACGAGACTTAAATAATCAAAGGCGACATTAAAGTCACTGCCTATTATGCTGGCCATGTACTTGGTGCTTGTATGTTCTATGTCGAGTGCAACGGAGAGTCAGTGGTTTACACAGGAGATTATAACATGACAGCTGATAGACATCTGGGAGCAGCTTGGATTGATAAACTCAAGCCAGATGTTTGTATCACAGAGACTACTTACGCCACGACAATCAGAGACTCGAAGAGATCGAGGGAGAGAGAGTTTCTTAAAATGGTGCATGAAACCTTTAGATAACGGAGGAAAGGTACTCATTCCTGTATTTGCTTTGGGAAGAGCACAAGAGTTGTGCGTCCTGCTTGAAACCTACTGGAACAGAACTAATCTGGAATATCCCATCTACTTTTCTGGAGGACTGACTGAAAAAGCCAACTTCTACTACAAACTTTTCATCAACTGGACTAATGAGAAGATCAAGCGCACATTTACTGAAAATTAGAACATTTTCCAGTTCAAGCATGTGAAGACTTTAGATACAGCTTCAATTAAGTCTGATCAACCGATGGTATGCTTTGCTTCGCCAGGGATGCTGCACGGAGGTTATTCACTCTAGATCTTCAAAGATTGGGCTGGCTCAGAGAAGAATACCCTAATCATTCCAGGCTACTGTATGCCTGGAACAGTAGGCAACAATTGATTAATTTTCTTAAGTTAACAAGCTCTTAAGTGGAGAGAAGAAAGTGAATATAGATGGGAGGGACATAGATGTTAGGATTAAAATCTACAACATGAGTTTCAGCGCTCATGCAGATTCAAAAGGTATCATGGAGCTTCTAGCTCACTTAGAAGCCAAAAATGTAGTGCTAGTTCATGGAGAAAAATAGAAAATGAGTCTTCTCAAAAATCAAATAGAAGAGCAACTCTAAGTCAAATGCTTCTACCCTGCAAACTATCAAGTTCTACATGTAAAAACTAAAGGATATATTTTTCTTTTATAATGTAAAGACTGATCCAAAGGTAGAGATGCTAATCAACTCACACCTAAAATATATGAATCCTTTTCTAATTAGTTTTTATGTTATAATCAACAAAATGACAAGACTCTATAATCACTCGGGCATGTAAGCTTATAAGCCCAGCTCCTCTTTGCACTTGAATGAATTCCTAATATATCTAGATGCTGAGGACACTTTAAATGATGCAGTTGAGATTCTAAGTTCAACTGGAAATATCATGATAACTAATGGAGAGTCTTAAATTATATGGTATTTTTTGAGGATTACAAAAAGCGAGACTACGGGGATGATACATCCGAAAGTGGATTTGTAAGTTCTAACTTTCAGACTCAGAGTAAGTCACACAAGAAGAAAAAGCGGGAACTTATCATGGATAAGTATGAGGCTATCACTATGGATAATTTAAACTATCTCTTATTCATATGGATATCGTTTGGCAGAGCAGAAGAGTTCTAGATGCCTCTAAAATTGAAGATATAAAATTGGCTTTTAGGTAAAGTCTCTCCGAAGAGCTTTTGAAGTTAAAGAAATAGGCACTAGGCATAAAAAATTTCTAAAATTTCGAGGAAGAGGAGATTAAGTTATCTTCTAAAATTGCTGGCCAGTTAATAAACTAGTACTTGGCTTTTGAAGAGAGAAGTTGAATTTTATTTTTCTTTTAAGTTCGTATTTCTTGATAACTTATGGGGCTTTAGAGATTGAAGTTGGTAAAATGCTGATAGGAGCTCTACAAAAGCATATTTAGAAATCTAACAGTGAATATCTAGTAAGCCATCAACAGAAGCAGTAGCCTTTTGACTTTTCCCATAAGTCCCAAATGCCACAAAGTGGTAACAAAGATATGGTTGAATCTAAGTAGCAATCTTTTTCTGATGAGGAAGATAAATCTTTCTTCATTTTAAAGTCATTACTTTGAAAGATGACGAGATGAGAGAGGAAGAAGAAGAAAAGTAGCTTAAAAGCACTCTAATGCGAGATTCATCAAGCAGTTCTGATGAAGAAGAGGAGGAAAGTCTGACCAGGTCAAGGATTATTCCTGCCCAAAACTAGAAAGAGCAATCCCTCCACATTGTGAAGAAGAGTGATAGAATGAAACAATAATTATAGTAGTAGCTTAGATAGAATGAGAGATCAAGAGGGAATCGTAATAGTCAGCATAAAAGTTCTTCAAATTAAAGTGAGGAAGACGAGGATGGAATGTATGACTCTAACAAAGAAGACAATCCTCAGCGAGCGAAAACTTAAAGCAGAGGATGGGCAGGGGTAAGACATTAAAAAGGAGAAAGAAGGCATAAATAATAAGCTAGAAACGAATCACCTTAAAGCAGCGAAAGTGAAAGTGATTCAGCAAAAGTTAAAGCTGCTACTTAGAAAGCAGATATTGAGAGTGATGATTTTAGTGATGAGGAAGGGGAAATTACTTCCTCAGAAGAGATGATGATCAAATAACAGCTCGAGAATAAGTGATTAATTAATTTCAAGTTTTCATTCAACAACTGTGTTTTTTATTGCAAAGATAAGGTGACAATTTGTAAATAAGAAATTAAAAAAGAAATAGTCAAGATGGATCAGAGCATAATTTTAGAGCAACCACTTAACGAACAGTCTTATTTTGAGGAAAGAAATACCGAGAATAGAAGAGCAGAAGATGATTAAGATGATAAAAACGATTTAATTCAAGCTTCCTTAGAAGGGAAAAATTTTATTTAAAATAACTCATCGTTTGAGCGAAATGTGAACTAGAGAAACGAAGTTCATAATATTTTTTAAGACGCAGAGGTAACGGAAAATGAGGAAGGAGAAGATGTAATTATAAAACAGACTTAGAAACTCTAAAGAGATTCATTCAAGCAAGGATAATTGTTGAGATTTAGTTTTTAAATTTAACGGATCAAACTCAAGTCTTCCAAAATAGAATACCCGCTATGAAATAAATCCTAATGAGAACTATGCTGCTGAATAGGTGACAGAGAGAGTGATAGAAAATGAACTCTTGGAAGCCAATCTTAATCTAGTTAATTTAGTTATAAATTATCAAGAGAATAAATAACAAGAAAATGAAATCAGAGCCAGTTACCATTATAACCCTTCAGATAGTCTAATATTCCTTACATGAAAACGTACTCAAATAGATTTATTCTATGTAAAATCTTTTTTTTACGAGAATGAAGTAAATGCGAGTGGTAGGTTGAGCAGGGGTGGCCAAGCTCTTGCTGATACAAACCTAGTAACCTTATAAAAAGATAGGCAAGAATTGACAGGAAATTCTTCAGATTCTCAAGATGATGATGAGAAGAGTGAAAATTTTTCTTCATCTGCTTCATCAGTTACCTTGAACGTTAATACTTTCCTTAAATTGAATTATAAAATATACTCAGTAGACTGTGGCTGCTCCTATTATAATATTTATCATACCATAGAACAAATTTGATAAAAGAAAAAGCGCCATGTCTCCTCCCTCTAACCATATCCTATATTTTAACTTAAACAAGGCGAATTAGTAATAGTCAGCCTCTAAAGGTAATAAAAAAGAAATGCTCTAAGACAAGGCCAAGTAAATATTGGCTTATGAATGAATTCTATGAATAGGAGTATTTATATTTACAACAGTCTATCCTAGAATCCGGACTTTTAAAAAATAGGAGGAGGAAACGATAGAAGTTCTAAAAATAAAGGCAGATTTTCAAGCATAGATTAAACGCAAAGTATCAACTTATAAGTTTATGCTAATTTGTTGCTTTATATATTAACTTTGGATAAATGACTCCGAAAAGTTAGCTAAGATAGTTCAACAACCAGGCTCCCTCAAGCAGTAAGCTCAAGCTTAACATCTATTCAAATCAAGGAAGCTCCTAGAATCAACAACAGCAAAGTAGGTTGAACCTTAATGTGAATGCCTCAGAATGTTCTAAATCCAGGTCTCTAAATTACGAATGAAGAACTGGCTAAGAAAATTGAAAGGGAAAGACTGTAGTAGCTCCATGATTCGGCTGAGAAACTAAAAAATAAACTCTAAAACACCGGCAGATGCGGGATATGCACACTTATGCCACCTTGCAAGCACACTGAAGCCTTAAACTAATTTTAAAGAGTTATCATTTCATCTAGGCAAATAAAAGTTTAGAAAAGAGGCTCAAAGAGTAATAGCAACTTTTATAGATCCAATAAGAGCAGGTTTATCATAGAAACGAAGAGAACTTAGTTCTTGAGGACAGCATGGATAAGAGGATGAGCATGAGGAATTCAAACAGTCCTACAGCGAGTAATAAATTTGAGAATTCTAATTTATTTTTTGAGTCATAAAAGAGGTATATCTGGAGAAGCTGAGAACATTCATAATGCAGACTTATTATCAAATTTTTATTGACTTAGCTAACTAATCCTATCATTAAGCTCAAAACTCATCTTCAAACTAATACGCCAAGACCCTACATCTCTTTGGAGTTAAAGGCAATCCTCGATCAACTTACTATCATGGGCAAGATTAGGCCAGTAGAGTGAGTCCATACTCAATTCTTAGGACCTCAAGAGAGATGGACATAGAAGTAGATATTCAAAAGGTTCAAGCTATCGGCGTGAAATAGACCAGAGCTCAACTGCTTAAGTAAATTCACCTCAAGAAATAATTTATGGAGAATCCAAATCTATTGAGATATTCAAAGCCTAAAAACTATTTTAAATTATCACCAGTTTAATGATTCTTAGTATCCCACTTACAAACAATAGCTTCCTTTTTAACTACAAACTCATGTCTTGGACGCTTCTTTAATTAATTCAAGTCAGCCGACTCCTGATATGTTTTAACCTCACACTTCCTAGATATCAACTTCATAAGCCTTCAGGATGAATAAGTCAATTGAAATACCAGTGGGGTAGCTGAATTCTATCCACCCACATCTTGGACAATAAGTGAGAATCAGAAATAGAAGAGGACAGTATGAAAGTGTTGATGGATCGCTCCATAATCACTTAGGACAATCAAGAGGCAATTAGCATAAAGATATAATAAAAATAAAAATCACTCTAAATGATTAATATAAAAAAAAGTTATATAAGGTCAGATTATATTTTTACTAGAAGGTGATTTTCTACTGGGGGATATTTGAAATATTTTTAAGAATAATGAAACCAGATGAAGTTGGCAGAGAATCGACTTAGAGTAATCGAGTAGATAGTAGTAATTTTTCTTTTCCTTAGATATCTCGGTTTAGAGAAGATAAAATCAGGAGGGAGTTCCTGAAACTAGAAGATGAGTTGAAGAGAGAAGAAGAGAGAATAAAAACTGAGAAAGAAAAGGAAGATAGGAGGAGAGAGCACATGATCAAGGCCTAAAAGAAGCTCATGGAGTACCAAAAAACTAAGGATGAGAAGGAATAGTAAGAGAGATTAAGGCAGCAATAACTGAGAGAAAGTATAAAACTTCAGCAACTTCAAATAATTAAGCACAACGAGGAACTTGTAAGTATTCTTTATTAAATGAGATTTTAGAAACAGAAGATTAGAGACTATAGGGAGCGTACACAAATGTTTCCAGGATCCAATGTTCACATGATGTAGCTAGGTCAAAACTTCAACCCAGATCTCACACAATACATCGCAGAAGAGAATTAGCAGAGGAATAAGGATATTAAATCCTCTTCTCTTTCTCACTAAGATGACACCAGCTACTCTCAAACTAAAGGACTTTTACTTTTCTTAAATTGTGTAAGGGTTGGATGAAATG
This sequence comes from Tetmemena sp. SeJ-2015, assembly GCA_027382625.1. NCBI lineage: Eukaryota > Ciliophora > Spirotrichea > Sporadotrichida > Oxytrichidae > Tetmemena > Tetmemena sp. SeJ-2015. The sequence goes on from JAJKFJ010021309.1 coordinate 84,877, forward strand.
ACCAATCCAAATTAGAGAGGTGCTGCTAACAATTAAAAGTCTTATTAGATTAGGATCGATAGGCAGAAATGGTAATATGGCCCCAAGAGTATTAGAGGTTCCAAGGACTAGCAAAACTATTCTTAACAAATGAATGAAAGTAGCATCACTTATTACAACCCAAAGATCCCTAACAAGCACCAAGCTTCTATGAAATATATTATAAAGCTTATGGAATCTATACCCAGTCTCTCAAAGTTATTGACTACCAGAGTTCGATTATAAGAAGCTAAAGCCACAAAAAATCTATGAAAAAATACAAAAATCAGGCTTAAAATCACTAAAAGTTAATCTATGCTCCTCTCAGCGATAAACTCTCCACAGTTAACAAAAGCGTTATTGAAATATGTTTTAATTTTTGAAGGTTATTGCCCAAGCTCCATCTTACCCCAACTAAAATATAAATGAGACGAATATGACACAAATAAAGCAATCTCGAATATAGAGTAGCACAATCACGAGCGAGTATAACTCAAAGCAAAGTGATGGAGAAGAGGTAGTTATGGCATAACCTAACCATCTTCCTAGAAAAGATATGCAAACTATTTGAGATCTTTAAATTTATTTTCCATTCCTATAAAGTCTATTCCTTTATAATAAGATATACCGATTTTAATAGAAAATATTTAAACAAAGCATATCAGCATTTTAGTTTACTATTCAAATAATGCCCTTTAAAATTTGAAGTGATCAGAATATTTAGGAGATCCTCTCCTTCAGTATTTAATGATAATATTTATAAAACTTTTTATTTATAAGCTTAAAGGTAGACAACTTGCTCAACAGGCAATTTTTCAGTTTTATAATAAAATTATAGTTGAGAATTTAATATTAAAGAGAATTAAATTAGTGTTTCAATTTAAATGGAACAATTATTAAGTTGAAGAGACTCAAATTTAAATAATTATTACACTATTCGATTCAGATGAAAATACTAGGAACTTTAAACCCTTGCAACGTTTTTGTAGGAGTGCGCAGTAAAGAATTATAATAGACACAAGTTTAGAATTTAAAGTTATCAAAATTTCATTTATTTGCACACATGATATCTCACTACTGAGAGGGGCTATGAAGATGATTAAAGAAGAAACTCTTTTAACTTTTTTTTTGGCGATAGGATAAGCTACAAATCGGGGGGGAGCAGTGTAAATCTACTAAATTAACAGCCACTATGTTGCAACTCACCATTTATTATTTTAATAAATAACCAAGTTTATTTCAATTCTCTACTATAGCTCCTCTAGAGTGGCGTTGCTCCGATAGCTGTTATAATATCTAGGCTTGATAGCAGCAATTTAATTATCTTGAATAAAAATAATAGTTCTTTCTTTGCCAAAATCTGTAGAGTAGTAATAGGCTTTTCAAACAAAAATAGTGCAAAATATGCAAATTACTTTTGAGTAATAGTGTAATCATTTTCAAGATTTAAGTATTTGCAAAGGTCAGATCACGCAATTTAATTATAATAAATTTTTAGAGTAAGTATGTCTAACTGAATCTCTTATAAAATTCATAAAATTAAATCTTCCTCTTTGGTTTCCTCCTTATTAGAAACTGTAGATTTTTAATTTATTTTCAGTCTCTCTCTTGATTAGCGATTGAATAAGACAATTTAAAAATGCATTAAAAGTATTATTAGATCCTTCCTCACTAATGCTGAACATTCTCTTGGAGGATTGTAGATAAAACTGTTGATGACAATTATATATAATTCAAATTATATACAAATATTTTTATTCTTCATTTGGTTTTTTTAAAAATATTTTGACTCAAATACTTAAAGATTTTGCATAAAATCATTTTGACATATCTTGAAATTGAGGGAATCAATTAAAAAGTTTAATATCTTGTACAAAAGTATGAACTTTTATATTAAGAAAAAAGATTAATATTTATATTTTAGTCCTTCTGTGTATTTTTTTTAATTTAATAATAGCTTAATGTTATTCTTCTTTAAATTTGTATTACAATTTTACCAAGTCTTAATAACTGCTCACTATTAAATTATAGTGATTTTGAATTTCTTTAAACATTATATCACTTATAAATTCCTTTTTAAATATACATTTGATTTAATCTTTCATTGCATATAGCACTTTTATGATTTTTAATGTAGATTAATTAATTAGTTTTTTTCAAAATTTGAATTTTAAAATGCAAGCAACGTTAGGAATATATCCCTCACTGTTTCTACTAGGTTACCTTGTGCCCTCTAAGATATTCAAAACCAGATAACTTTCTAAAGCCCAAAATAGGACAATCGCAAATAAACTAGAGACAATAATTTGTCCTGACGATTTGGTTTTCTCTATTCATCTCACCTCAGCATCATTAATTTGATTTCCAATTTAAATTCAATTTGTATTTTATTTTTATCTTTGAACAGATTTAATACGGATGTAATCTCTATGGCACGACAAATAAGAATAAAGATTACCAAGGAGACTCCTATGTTTATATTGCAAAAATAATCACTCTTATTATAAAATTCAATATTTTATTATCAATTATGATTCATGATTTCTACAAAATCTTCTCAAATATTAGAGAATTAGTTATGGAGATGAGAAGTATTTGGACTATTAGCTTTCCAATATAAATTTATCAGAGCTCATGGATGCGGATCATTTTCAAGTTTGGACGAGAATTGTTTAAAAAGAAAAAGAAAAATTTAGAAATAGAAAATATACAAATGGAATTGAGAAGAAAAGCATCAAAAAAATTATGTTTAGCAATTGGATGCAAAGGAGACCATAAATTATTCATATCAATACTTAAAAGTTCGTAGCATTATATCGTCAAATATAGTCTTAGCCACAAGATGCTTTAGAGGAAATTTCGATTTAGTTTGGTTAAATGCTATCTGAATAAAAGCAAGATGTCGACATTCAAATGAAAGAAGAGGAAAATTTTGAAGATGATAATAATTTGGAAATACATTTTGATGAAGGTATGTTGAGCTAGATCTACTAGGATTCTCTATTTACTGAATAGGCTATAGATCTAAGAAAATAGACAAAAATAGAGTTGATTTTTGAAGGAGAAAATGCGGATTAATTCATAGCAGATTAGTTAATTAATTTTTAATCACTCTATAATTTAGTTTTAGGAAGATCTAAAAGATCTTGCAATTTTGATGTTTTCAAGAGCCTATCGTAAATACTTCGACACAACAAAATTATAATTCTTTTTTAAAAATATATTATTGGGGCTCGAAGCCACAATGTGTCTCGATCCTTTAATTCTCTAGTATGATAAATTTATAATTTATGCTTTCAATGTGCCAGAGGTGGAACTCATCTCCTCAAACATAAACGTTCAAAATGTGAGGATAAGATTTAATCGCACTCAATCTTTGATCCTTCGTGATAATATTCTAACAATCAGTGTTGTAGACAAAAATAATTATTAATTTAAATGAGAGAGAATCAATTCTTTAATTGCTAAAATGAATATAATTTCAGATTTAAATTTCTTCTTACATTCTGACTATCTGACCTTCTGTAAGTTTAATGGAGTTTTTTCTGGTAAAGCCTGATCAATTTATCAAAAATTGATTTATATAAGTAAGTTCTATAGGTAAAAATCTCTTAATAAAACTATAATAGCAAGTGAGACTAGCACGTTTCCATATCAAACTTTTATACTCTTCCTGCCTGCAAAAAATCAGACAACTCTGAACTCTTTTCCCCTTAGCCTAGAATCTCACAAACAGCTTGTCCCTACTCAGCCAGAACTAGGAAGTAGTAATCCTTGCACAAGCAAGTCCGAGAGGGCACAAAAATCAAAACCCCATAATATGATAAGAAAGTGAAAATAAGTTGTGTATAATTAATTTCTTTATTAATACTTATAATCGTGCGAGTCAAACGCGAAATTACTCAAAAATAACTACATGATCCATCCTATCTCAGTTTCATTTTAACTCTAAGGTATGGATGTAGTCACCCTTATCAGTAGTAATAGCCAGTTCTCAACATCAACTCCATCGCAAAAATGTTGAGAGTGCCAGCGCGCACTATACTCTCGCATTTGAAAGTTGCTTTGCAGATGAGAAAGTTAGGAGTTGCAGCTGTTCCTCATCGCACTTCTAAGTTTCAGCACATCAATTATTTGATTGATACTCAAACTCTTCGCGCCGTAGACTGTAGCAAACATCTATCGTTGAAATGGCATAACGTACAAAACTGTGAATCGAGTGAAGCGCGTTATAGACTTCACTAAGCCATTTTATTATAATAATCTGAAATATATTTACACTCTGCTCAGGTGTGAGAGGGATAGCGTGAAGTTTGTATGTGCTGACGAAGCTGTGTTCACACACAACACCTTCATGAAGAAGAGTTGGTACAAGAAGCACGATAACATAGAAGTTTACGAGTAGAAAGTAAATATAACTACAAGTGCGTTACTTGCAGGAATCAGCGAAGACTCAGGCTTAGAAGCTTATGTCCTTCATCCTCGCTCTATCAAGCGAGAGCAGTATGTTTGCGTTCCTTAAGAAGCTCAGAGAGAAGATCACAGACGGTGAGATCGTTCTCTCTTTACAACCCCAGCGAACAAACAAG
>JAJKFJ010021310.1:0-31050 GCA_027382625.1 Tetmemena sp. SeJ-2015
GAGATAGAGGAAGCACTTAAAGGTATAAAATTCAGAGAATATGAGACAGACGTCAAGGTCACCTTCCTAGAAGACTTTAGATTGCCTGTTTAGGGTTAAAATTTAGCATGATTATAAGTATTAATATAGAAATTAATTATACACAACTTATTTTCACTTTCTTATCATATTATGGGGTTTGGGGTTTTGACTCATGACGACAACGAGCAACAGAGATACAGCCATCCATAGTTCTATTATTATCTATATGCATGATTCATCAATAGATAAGGTATTGCTGGATTATATGTGATATAGAGTAATAGTAATATGATTATTAATTAAATTTTTTCTAGAAAATTTTTAAAATCTTAATGTGTTCTATTATATATGATATTGGAGACATGAAAGATTCTGATTCTATTTTCTTGACTGAAGCAAAGCATCAAGATTCTTATCAGTGTGACTTGAACGTTATAAATAAGCAAAAAAATTTTATATTTATTTAGAATTATGGCATTGCTAAATGAGTAAGACAATAGTTAGCTCGTGCTTGTCTTTGAGACCGACTAAAATAAGTTGGACTTCAATTTACTCTTAATTAAAGCCTTATTAAATAAGGATATTTACTTGATCTTGAAGAGAATAGTAAGAACTATAAGAATGGGAGAATATTTAGAGCATTTAAGCAGCTAGGAGATATTTAACCCCATGACTTTAGCTACTTCCCAATCCCCATTAAAAAAGCAGTATTCAGGTATCATTACGAGACAATTAATGAAACTAAGGAATCTCATTTATATGCAGTAACCATAAAGGAAACAGGCTGGATTGATCTATATAGCAACATGCTACACAAACAAGAGGTTTTCGATGTAAAATAGAAGTGATCATTTTTTTATTAAATATGTCTAGTTTCAGGACATTGAAATTTAAATGTGAACCTTAAATTTATATTAATCTTTAAAATTATATAGAATGTCTCTCTCTCATTTTTACTTCAAGACTATGAATGGCTAGTACTTCAATCAAAAGAAAAAATTATGTGTATAATCTGAAGCTCATAGAGTCTAGCATGTTGTCTTATGAGCAATCTGAACAAATCTTAGACTCTGATTTTAACATGCAATCAGTTAAATTTAAGATAATCGAGAAATACGTTCGAATCTACCATCAATATCAGCTAGTGATGTTCTAAGATATCACTTACTGCCTTGTCGCTCATCAAAATTTCGTTTCAGTTTTCGATATCTTGCTATATTTTAATCCTCTTATATTATTGAACACATTAATATTTTAAAAATTTGCGAGGAAAAATATAATTCTAAGGGTAGCATCTACCTATAGCCATCCAAGGTTCATTAGCATGGATGCGATGAAGTAAATGTAGAGCTCAATGCATCATCATCATCACTACAGAGGCAATAAGCAAGTGCGCTTTCACATCTCACGCTGAGTATTGCCGCATTGCATCGAGAGCGCTCACTGAAATTTCATCTGCGATAGAGAATGAGGAGTTAGAAAGCATGTACTCTTTAGAAGCTGTGTATTTACTATATGTCGCTCACTTATCTTTATACGCTCTAAGTAGAAATGATGATTACTTACTTGAAATGATAAGTGATGAAGAGCGCAAATGCATTTTCCACTTGATAGCGTAACTTACTTGAGTGCGCTTGATCTGAGATAGGTGCACCGTGAAGCGCTCTCTCGAATGATGCTACTTGCGCACTTGTTGCATATCAGAAAAGTAGAGTGGAGAGGCTTGCATTGAAAAGTGCGATATTAATTTTCACTCTACCATACCCATCCTCACTCCATTAATAATGATATAACCAATTATCGCTATAACTTAAAAATCATATAATTATAATTAATCTTAACTTTAATCGATCATTAGTAATCGAGTGAGGAACTCTATCACACTTTTATTGAGAGCACACTCTTTCACTGCAAACTCTTCGTGTGCGAAGCACATCACTGCTCCTTCATGCTAGCATCATTCATACATCACGTGCAGATATGAATCACTAATGTGATCACTTATGGCATGCGTGTACTTTGGGAGACATGTGCAAACAAGTGCAAGCAAAAGTATGGTGGAGTGAAATCACTATCGCACTTATCAGAGCAAGCCTCTCCTCTCTACTTTTCTGATATGCAACAAGTGCGCAAGTAGCATCATTCGAGAGAGCGCTTCACGGTGCACCTATCACAGATCAAGCGCACTCAAGTAAGTTACGCTATCAAGTGGAAAATGCATTTGCGCTCTTCATCACTTATCATTTCAAGTAAGTAATCATCATTTCTACTTAGAGCGGAAAAGATAAGTGAGCGACATATAATAAATACACAGCTTCTAAAGAGTACATGCTTTCTAACTCCTCATTCTCTATCGCAGATGAAGTTTTAGTGAGCGCTCTCGATGCAATGCGGCAATACTCAGCGTGAGATATGAGAGAGCGCACTTGCTTATTGCCTCTGTAGTGATGATGATGATGATGATGCATTGAGCTCTACATTTACTTCATTAGCATGCATGCTAATGAACCTTGGATGGCTATAGGTAGATGCTACCCTGAGATTTATATTTTTCCTCGCAAATTTTTAAAATATTAATGTGTTCAATAATAATATAGATTTAGAAATGATTTATAAAATTAATAAATAACTAAATAATTCTTTGGAGTACGTAAAATATTTCCTCATGAATTAAAAATATAAAAGCTATAAATTAGAGTGCAACTTCTTAGAATTTAAAATTAAAGACTTGATTACTTGACACTGGTAAATTAAAGAAGTTATACCTTATCACCTGACCAAGGGGAAGATTTAAGAAGTTTGATATTAGCCATGTCGCCCATATTCACTATACCCATTTACTTCGAACCGGGAGTACCTCCCGGCTGATTATGGGGCTTAACTTGACTCTGAGATCCGTGTCTACCCGGACCAGGACTACAGTCTTATGCAGATGAAGATATTTATGAATGATAATGGAGAGATGACAAAGCAAATGACTATAGTGAATATGTGCATCATGGCTAACTTACCATTGGTCAGGTGATAAGGTATAATTTCTTTAATTTTACCAGTGAAAAGTGATCAGATCTTTAATTTTAAAAACTAATAAGTTACACTCTAATACTCTAATTTCTAACTCTTATATATTTAATTCAGGCGGGAGTATTTAACATACTTCAACGAATCATATAGTTATTTCTTAATTTTACAAATCATTTCTAAATCTATAATATCATTAACTTGAAATGGATAAACCATATTCAATTTGAGGACCGAGTGAGCGCCCTCTTCTTCTAAAAGCCTCATATAATATAAAATAAATTATTTATAGAATCCATGCTTCATGCGTCCTTTTGAACAATTGAGATAAAGGTAAAATCGTGAAATGAACAATTAATTAGAGATTCATTTAAATAGCTCAAAGCTCAAATTAAATATGGGTTGAATAGGATTAGATGATTGCAGAAATGTTGATAGAAATTCAAAAGTGATATATATATATATATATATATATATTATGAGGTAGCTTATTAAAACGAGTTTATTTAATTTAGAAAAAAAATTAATGAAAATGGGATTTTTAAACATTTGAGCAGGAGTAGCAACTCCTACTAAGGACAAGATTTCATACTTTTTAAGATATTAAAATCCAGAATTTTTGCTCTCCAGAACATTTTAAAAGTTAAGATAGTATATTCAATAATTTATAAGATTAGGAAGCAGTAAGAAAGAGTATGACAACAAAATAATGTTCTAAAATTGAAATGTAGGACGCTTATATCTCACCAAAAATTTCATGAACTCATCCAAGAACTCAATATTTTAAACTAAGGGTTGGAGATTACTTCAACGACTTCATAAATACGAGTCAGTGTGCTTCTGTATGTTTAAATAATTGCATTTCTATCAATATTTCTGCAATTATCTAATCCTATTCATCACATATTCGGCCACAGGGCCAATTTAGCCCTTAAAAGCCAGTAGCGGTTACTTGCATTATAATATTAATTCTTGAACTTCAATCTCTGCACTCCACTCTGAAGCTGGGCTCAAGTCAGTGCAATAAATCCAAGAGGGAACACCGACACAAGCACACTCACCCTCCTCTTTAATCGAGTCGATCAAGGCCTACATAGTCGCCACCTATCAGTGTTTTAGGCAGTCCTGGATGAGGCTGGATAATATCAAATTTCTCAGCTCTAGAAAGCTGATTGGAGCCTGGAAAGCTCTGGCTGATGCCTTGATTTCCATTATCATTCTTTTCTCTTAACATGTTTAAAGGCAGGCAGACGGCCAAGGAGGCCAATTCGCAGGGCCAGTCAGAATGATCTTAACATCATTCGAGGGAAACTTACCAGCCGCAACAGGAGGTGGGCATCCAAGATCTATTTGGAAGAGCATCTATGAAAAACCTTGGCGACTCACAGTCTGAAGCAGCCTACAGATTGGGAATCAATAAGTTTCCTCTATCGCCAGCAGCGAAGGGAAGATCATTGCTCTTCTTCGTGAGGTTTAAAGGCAATGTGCCTGGGGCGCCCACACTGGAGAGATCTCCATCAGTCTAATCTGCTTGATCATATCCCAGAGTGCGTCCCTCGACTGCAGGGAGCTCGTAACTCAATTTGCTAGAGAGTGCACTTCGCTAGAGGCTGGTCCTAGCGCACTACCTTCTCAGCTATCCCACGTGGGATCAGATGGCCCTTGAGAAGAAAGATAACTAAAGACTTCATGATCGTACTATATCGTTCGCCTAGTGGTCCAGGATGAAGCCCTACTTAAAATAAAGCCTAGAGGAATGAAACGCTTTCTGCTCTCTTATAATGCTGCAACGTAAAAAGTCATGAAAGGCGGTAGCCAAGATGGTGCTTGACGTCTCAAGATAAAGATGCTCACAGGCTTTGTGACTCACGCATGGTTAGCATTCGCATCGATTGAGGGCTTCGCTCTCCGTGATCGGCGCCCTTTGCAGGAGCTCGGAACCGAGGCTCTATAGGAGATCACCCTTATAAATGCAAGAATCTTGATTGAGCGGAGCACTAGTTATCGGGCCTTGAGAAGAGGGTCAGTTTCTGCCGCTTGAGAGAAAGCCTTCAAAAAATTTCTAGTTCTCTGCCGACTAAAGCGCATTTCGGATGTCCAGTCTTCACGTTAGAACCTATGCGTTGTCTTTAGGTCTACCTCCATGTTAATGGAGGTGTGAGGCATTCCTGAACAAATGAGAGAGGACGACCAATGTGGCAGGCCTCGAGCTTTCTGGTGTGAGACGAATGGAAGAGTCTGTAAGAGCTCGCCACATTCAAAAATCCCATAAGAAAGTGAAAATAAGTTGTGTATAATTCATTTCTTTATTAATTCTTATAATCATGCGAGTCAAACGCGAAATTACTCAAAAATAACTACATGATCCACCTATCTCAGTTTCATTTTTACTCTAAGGTATGGATGTAGTCACACTTATCAGTAATAATAGCCAGTTCTCAATATCAACTCCATCGACAAAAATGTTGAGAGGGCCAGCGCGCACTCTACTCTCGCATTTGAAAGTTGCTTTTGCAGATAAGAAAGTTAGGAGTTGCAGCTGTTCCTCATCGCACTTCTCAAATTCTTCGCCACTAAGCGCACTTCAGTTTGGAGTAGCGCGCAAAGATCTTCCATATCTAGTTTCATTATCTCAAGATCTCTCCGAAGACTTTAGCAAACATCTATCGATGAAATGGCATAACGTACAAAACTGTGAATCGAGTGAAGCGCGTTATAGAATTCACTAAGCCATTTTATTATAATAATCTTAAATATACTTACGATTAGCTGCTCAGGTGTGAGAGGGATAGCGTGAAGTTTGTATGTGCTGACGAAGCTGTGTTCACACACAACACCTTCATGAAGAAGAGTTGTTATAAGAAGCACGATAACATAGAAGTTTACGAGTAGAAAGTAAATATAACTACAAGTGCGTTACTTGCAGGAATCAGCGAAGACTCAGGCTTAGAAGCTTATGTCAGTCGTCCTCGCTCTATCAAGCGAGAGCAGTATGTTGCGTTCCTTAAGAAGCTCAGAGAGAAGATCACAGACGGTGAGATCGTTCTACTCTCGCATTTTAAGCATGAGCTTGGCGAATAAGATTTAAGTCATATGTTTTTCTGAAGCATTTCTTCCCCATCATCGTTTAGTCAGTAGAATTGTATCAAATACTAATTAGTTCTCAAAGAAAAAGTATTTTAATATTATTTTCCTTAAAATATTACTTATTTATAAATCAGCGATCCAAACTTCCTTTTGTCAATGTCACACTTATTTTATCTAGTCATATATATTTAACGCGAGTTTCTATATTTTGGCTTGATAAGTATAATTCTAGTAATTTAGTTTGATTATATAGGGAGAGGTCAAACAGAAAAAGAGTAAGGATGTTCGATTAATTTGTGCTCGATTTCGCAGGGGCGGAAATTTAATAACATTGCATATTGTTTATGATTTTGATTGTGTCGATTAGTTATGCCAATTTTTACTTCACCATTGAGTTTTACAATATTAAAAGTGAAAAACATCAGGTATGTCTAATAGCTCTATCTTAAGCTTTGCCTCACTCTTATTATCGCTTATGATTTCACTCCTCACCTTCTTTTTATCTAGCCAGAGACTTGTAGTTGTTGTAGTATTTTTAATCTAGCCCTTGTCAAAATCCTTCATTTGAACTGTCTGTTAGAATAAATAAAATCTTGTATCCAGGTAGTCCAAAAATTCAGGCAGCTCTTATTCTATCATTATGCTGTAAGAGCTCTTAAGTGTTCTCGAATGATGATCGACAGGATATATATAGAACAAAAATATAAGTTATTGGATAAAGCTAGAGATACTTAAGCACAGAGAAGATACTTCTGTAATCTTAATTACCTAGTTTCAAACTCTTGTCAAAAGAGGACCTACCCTTCATGTTCAGTAGCACTGGCATGTGAATGTCTATTGTGTCGTTCTCATGGCAAATTTTAAAAACCTTTGCTATCTTTTACTAAGAGCGATGGATCTTATGCAAGAAAGTGTTTCCTCGTGGCAAAACCTAATATTTAAAGAAAATATATGCAAGATGTTGTATACCATAGATTCAAGAGTTCCCTTCCTTAAATCTTTGATCTTCATTTGTTTCCTATTGAGCTGATCCATTATACTCCAATGCAAAAATGTAAAACTGTGCTCAAAGAATTGAATGTTAGCTTGATCTACTGTGAGTAGCTGCTCGTAAAACTGTGATGAGTCCGTGAATCTATACAGATGAAGCATCGACTTGTAGTTTTGATACATTCGCTTTAATCTAGTCAAAACATCGATACCCAAATCAGACCTTTTACAATCATTAATTAAAAAAAAATAGTATAAATCTTAAAGAATTTGATGAATAGTAAGGATAGTCTAGCCACTCTTTGCCATCTAAGTCATTGAATAAAGGCCTCTGATTAAAAACCTCTTCTTTAAATTCATAGCTAATGTTTACTATCTTTTCCACTCCGTCTATGCTAGTGATAATGAAACGTTCATTATCAATCCACTTGAATCTGTTGATGATTGTTATAGGGTCTTCATCCACTCCATAACTCATGATATTACTTGGCACTGAATGCAAGATTCAATCATGATCTGTGGACTTGATTTGGAAAGCCTTGTCCTTCTTTTCGTATCTAATATAAAGTGAGAAATCTTTTGTAAATGTCTGCAGAGTCTTTATCTTCTTATTATCAAGGAAGTAGGGAAAATAAAAATGTAGTAGAAAATCAATAATGTGCCTCATTAACTCCCATTTGGGAGAATTCTTGTCACTCTAAAATCCATTAACTTAGAAGTCCCTAGCTTTGTATAAGAATACTCTTTGATTCTACTATATCACTACCATTCAATTTACTTTATTTATTTATTCTATCGCATGAATCGTTGATGAACATCTTCTGCTTATCAAATTTAGGGAAAATAAAGTCCATCTTGATTTCGATGTGCTCTGGGCTAATAATCATTTTAAATTATCATTTATAAATCTCAAGTAGATAGAACTTCCTGTAAGAAAATTTAGTGGCCTCAATTAAACGTATTTAATCTTTGTGGGTGTTAGCTAATTGATCGGTGGTAAAATAATTCAGATCCTTGCAATAAAATAAATAACTAAATTTTTCGATAATGATAACCTTTTAATATAATTTTGCAGTCTGATATTTCTTCACTCGACATTAGAAGAACTCTATCATCTTCATAATTAACGAGAACTTAGAAATCAGTGAACTTATTTTCGAAGATTTTGACTGTGTTAATGAATTTTCCATTAAGTATGCTCCAAGTATTGAGTTATCCCTCCTATTTGAATGCAATCAGCTAATGGTTCATTTTCTTGGAGCAAATTATTTTATAAAATTACCATCTTATTTAAATGTACTCGTCCGGGTTGCCCATATTAATAAATTTGTTGAAGTTCTAATGAAGGTAAGGATGGACTATGATGTTTCTTTGCGACTCTTGGAAACAGATTCTCGAAATCTCATTGTCAAAATACACTTGGCCCGAACCACCAATGTCAGTTTACTTCAAGAGTGTCAATTTCACATTTTATAATTTATTCAATTAAAAACATTAACATGACTTTGATAAAAGTTACTTAAATTAATAATTAATTTTAAAAATCGCATTTTATGTCTTGATAAGTTCTTTGATGTCTATCATCTTGAGTCCTGATGTGTTTTAGTACGATGATAAAATAATTTGGAAGATTCAAAAAAGGTTCCGTAATTGACATACTTATTAAAAATGAGCAGACCTTAGCAATTTATTTATTTATAGAGCATTCAACATCTTTCTTTACGACCTTTGATTTATTTGAAGTATTTATTATGTAGCAATCGTGACTGTCAAAAATTAGGTATGTATCACCTTCAATATTTATATATTTTATTGTTCTATTATGAAATAAATTTCTATTAAATTAATTTTCACCACTTTTAACAACCGAATGTGCTCCATTAAACTCTATGAGTGATCTTTTATAATTTAAATATTTATAATTTTTTTTGGTTGAGTTTACTCAGACTTTCAAGATCCTCATCATCTTCCAAGTTAAATTGATACAATAGCTATATTTATTTAAAGCATTATTAATTTATTAAAATATGAATATAAAATTAAGGAGTGCCACAAAAAGTTCATCATTAAGCAGGTAAGTAAGAAGAACAACCACTTCTGGGAACATCTGTCGTTCTTGATGCAAAGGATCATAATTTTTGTAGACACCTCCACCATGACTGAAGATTCCATTGTAATTTTAAAAACTGAAGCTCCCGATAGCAACCTTTTAGAGATAGAGTCGGATAATACTTAACCTCAAAGTAAAAGAAAGCATTACATTGTATTAGGAGACACTTTAAGTTCCCAAAGTACAGAATTATGCCAGCGGTCTAGCTTAAAATACTATCTCCGCAAGAGACGGCACATCCTTTCCAAACAACATAGCCTTACTTCACCTAAGCTCCCTTTGTATTTACTTGATAACCCTGTTATCCTAAGAGAGGGGATTATTAATCTTCCTGAGTAAGGAGATCCAGAACTCCATTCGCTGCTTAATGACTTGTTATAACTCATTTATCCTTTAATTAAACGCTATCATCCTCATATGGGTAAATTTTACATCGCAAAGGCATGGATCTAAAAATTCCCTTATCCCTCTCTAAGCTAAAATAAAAGTCACGTCATTATTCCTATATTTAACTTTTTCATTTAATTATACCATAATAAATTTAAATACAATAACTCTTTTGTAATCTAGAAATCACTTAATACCTGAAATAAGGAGTATACGTACAAAGTAGATCCTTCGAGTCCAACGAATAATTATGCTGAGAATTAAAGAAAAAGAGAATTAATATAGATATTAAATTAAAATGTAATTATTAAATTAGAAAGTTAAAATTCAGGACGCACACGACCGGCAATAGGCACCGGTCGCCCTTTCCCTGAAGGCTTTCTGGTTTGGTAATCTATTGGCTGGTGGGTTTGTGAGTGCTTAAAAGAGGCAAGGGATAATGGCAGCCGAAGCCCTGGGGAAGGTGGTTGAGCTGCTCACTGGAGAGATAATCAAAGGTGAGTGGTTTCCACTCACCCTCCTAATCCTTGTAGGCGTGGAGGGACGAGATCTATGGGCAAACACTCAGTCATGCAGTTGGACAGCGAAGCCAGACGCTACGGAGCAGCAACTTGTTCCCGGTCCGAAGCTACCGGATTTTTTTTCTCCTTTCAGGTTTTTTTGGATGGTCTGCAGAAGCCGGGGGCTTCTGCTCAGAGTGTGAGGTGGCGGGGGTGCCACGTGTTTAATATCCCTATTCGGCTGATAGGTTTGTGTGCGTCAGATAAGTGCGTCACAGCAATATCATTGACGTCACGGCCTATCTTATTTATGCCGGGGGCCCTTTAATTCCCTTAATTATTATTATTATTATTATAATATGTAGGCATATTTAATAACCTTGCTATTGTAGTCACGGAATTGTTAAACTTTTTTGTCCCCAAATTCTAACTAGGGGGGCTTAACTTTCAAAAGCAGGAAGAGAGCGTTGGAAGAAGAGGCAGTCAAAGAAAAGAAACTAAAAGAATATCTGAGAGAAATAGCTTACGATCAACAACTTCCAAGAAGGAACCCAACTCAAAGTCAAATCTAAAATGGAGAATAATAACAAAAAGAAAAAGAATAAGAACAAAAAGAAGAGACAGGAGAAAGAAGTTAAAATTACATATATAAGGAAATTCGCCTTTTTAAAACAGAATTTGAAATAAACTTGCAATATTAATTCCGAGTATTTAATATTATAATTTGATTACCAATGATCTCTCTATTAAATATATAAAGTACATCACTAAAGTAATAGCAATTATAATGGGCTTAATAATCTCAGCATTTTTAAATCACAATTGTCACTAAACGGATTATTTATTTTATACCCTTTATTTATCAATTTCACTTGCTTGTAATTATTTTAATGAGAAGATTACATGAATTCAAATATAAAGTATATTTTTTAAGAGTGAGTTTGTGGTATATTAAATCATTAACAAAGATTTAATTTTAAATAATGATATATTTTTATATAATTCTATGACGGGTATTGGAAAGATGATAAGGCTCATGGATATGGAACCTACAAAGAAGCAGATGGAACAACTTATGAGGGAAATTGGATGGACGACAAACAAAACGGGTTTGGAAAAGAATAATGGGCTGATGGTGCTTTTTTCGAAGGCAGATATTAAAATCGTAAAAAACATGGGAATGGAAAATATTAATGGGCTGATGGGTCATCTTACGATGGGGCATTTAAAGAAAATAACATAGAAGGATATGGAACCTTCATAACGCATATTAATAAATAATTACATTTTTCTCTTTAAACCTACAAATGGGCAGATGACAGAGTATATGTTGGTAATTGGAAAAATAATAAAATGCATGGACAGGGAATTTTCACTTGGAATTAAAATTAACTTTTAATGTTCTTTATTTATTATTAAATTAATAAGAATGATGGTAGGAAATATCAAGGAAATTATGAGGACGATAAAAAAAGTGGATTTGGAATATTCATATGGCCGTTTTAAATAAAATAAATGACTTTTATTTTTTTTAAATCCTTACTAGTTAATAATTTATTTAAATTAATTATCTAAGATTGAGGAGACATGTAATTTTGTGAATTTAAATAGCTCATGAACTAATTTGGTCCGCAAATTTCTCAATAGCAACAACCAATTTAATGTGTAAGATTAATTTAACAAAAGTAAAAATAATATTGCTACGCACTTCAAATTACAGCCCCCTTGTAATTTCAAAATTGTCTCCATTTATAGCTCTTTGCTGAAAAATTACTGGAATAAAGAATAAAAATGCAAAGTTAAATTTTAATTCTCCCCGACAAATAAATTATATAAAAATGGAATAAATTTCATCTGTTCATAAATATTTTAAATAAAATAAGATTAAACATGATAAAAAATTATAGCTCAAAGTCTAAAAATAAGGATAAGAAAACTAAAAAATGTATCTATCATTAAAATTTCATACATGAATCTCTTTGTAGATTTTGTAATAAATTCCTCAAACAAGTCATAGTTGAAACTAAAAACTTATCATTTTAATCGTAAATATTTTAATTAGACTTAATATTACCGATTTAATTATTTAATGTAACCTTTCAAACAAAAAATAATTCAATAAATTTACAAAAAGGATAATTAAATTTACTATAAAACTATAAATTTGATGCTAATAAAAAAATTTCTATTTAAAAAAAATATTTAAAATGAATTTTTAAAATTAAATTTTAATTTTAAAAAATTAGAATTTTTTAAAATTATATCATTTAAAATCTAAAAACAGAATATAAAAAAAAAGTTTAAATTTAAAAAAAAGAGCAAAATTTTTTTTAAATTGGCCAGATGGAAGAATATATGAAGGCTAATGGAAAAATGGTAAATAGCATGGAATTGGAAAATACATTTCTGCAAATGGGTAAATAAGGAATGGAGAGTGGGAAGAAGGGAAGAGAACAAAATGGCTGGATTGATAAGTGTTTGTTTTATCTCTAACTTTGAAGCTAAAAATGTGAATACTAATTTTTTAAGACATTTTTCTGATTAAAAGAGATATCTTCAATCATAAAATTTAAATAAATTAGATAATTACGCAATTTATACTTATGAAAATATTTATTTCATTTGAAAGGATATTTCTAAAATAAGTTTACTTTATCATGAAAAGAAGAGAGAAAAAATTAATTGTTATCTTTAATTGGTGAGTAGTAGAATTGATAAATTTAAATAAAAATGTATTTAGATTTTAAAAATAAAAATAATTATTAGTATTTTTACTTCCAATCTCCAACTATTCCGGTAGACAATAAATAATAAGAATATAATATTCTAAATTCTCCATTTGACTTCCCATTCCCTAGATTTTTAAACATCTGAAACATTCTAGAATTTTAAAATTAGCATTCCCATAAGAAATGCAATAATTCAAGGTACTTTCTTTTTTATTAAATATAAAATGGTAAATAAATAAAAGGAAAAAATTGAGCAACTTTATAATTATAGAATACAAACATGATAAAAAATTTCAAAAATTACTTCCATATATTTCGTATTTTTTAATTATATGATTAGACTTATGAAGTTAACAAAAATAAATATAAATTTATAGAAAATATTGCATTTAAACACTTATTCTTTTAAATATTTAATTCTAATATTTTAATTAAATTTATTTTTCTCTTTTCTTATAAAATATTGAGCTCTCTAATGTAAATAAAATCTTAGTTAAGTTTAGAATATCTTATTAAAATTTTATTTTTACAATTATTTTTCAAACATATTTTATCTTATCTATTTTATTTGAATAAAGAAACTTTTATAATTAAAACTTGAAAAATAAATTAACGTACTGGAGATATAGAGTGTTTGAATTTACTCTCTTGTTTTTGTTTATCTAAGATTTTATAGAAACCATTATTGATGAAAAAGGCGAATTTAAAGATAAATTAATATAAAATTAATAATTAGTATTCCCTTCTGAAAGTAGCGTAAAAATAATTTGAGATAAAGGCATAAAAACTTTAAAAGATAAGAAGCAATAAAAGCTGGAACAACTTTCTTCCTTATGTTCAGCGGAGTCAACTCTCATCTGGGCAAAACTGAAGTCTTGAACAGAGTTAGGATAGCGACAGATATCCTAGTCATGGCAAGGTCATGATGTCGAGGCCTCTACCTTACAGAAGGTTCAGTCTCCCTTTACTTATCACTTATAAGGGGTAATCAGGAGCGACTTGCGCCAAGAACAACTCTAGAGTGATGTTGTTCCTCCATCTTTAGTATGAAATATTATACGTTCAGCCCCGATTTTTCTTTACTGGCTAGGAAGCCAGCTTGCCCCAGTAAGTAGCCACTGTTTTTAGTCTTTTTACTGAACTTTAGAGAAGTTGCTTCAAATCCGTCCATAATAGGCATGTTCAAATCCATAAATTTTACTACAATTGTGGGATTCAATAAAGTAAAATTACCTTTTTTTTGACATTTTTCTAGCAATACTCGGCCGACAAGGAGTGCTTTACAGTACAAAGTTTTAACCCAGATGGTAACTGCTTCGTCCTCGTTCGTCCAGGTCTTACAGAAGGAGACTGAAAAGTTTTTGAAAAATCGGGGCCGAACGGATAATAGTAATCAATCCATAATAATAATTTATTTATAAAAACAATTATATCTAAAATGAGAATTTTTAAAATTTATAATATTAAAACAAATTCCTATTCTCTATTAATTTAAAGAATAACTTATATCTCAGAAAGTACAATGAGACAAGGCTTTAAAAACATGCAAACATATTTACTTTTAGAGTTTTTTTTTTAAATTGTAAAACTTAAATTTTGAAATTAATATGGAAATTAAAGAAAAGCTGCTATTAAATATAAACACTTGGACAGTCAGAGTAGACATCACCTACAAACACTTTTATTAGCTCTAAACTATACTGAATCAGTAATAACGCATAGCGACTATTGGGCAGAAGCTTTACCAATCTCCTTAACTTAGCTCTTGATTAAAAATACTGTGTAATGAGTTGATGGGGAAAAACATCTTAATTTAAAATATAAATTAGAGAAACTCTAAAGTGTTAGGTGGCATCATGAAATATCATGAAATAGTGCATTACTTTCTCAAAGCTTGAAATACTGTCCTGCAAGAGAAATAAATAGAAGTGCACGTTTGCTTTGCCTTGATTTCCACATTTTTCATAATGTTTGAAGAATAATTAGTCGATCTGTGGCGAGGTAGCTCCAATTTTTTGCGTAGTGTTGCTCTTTTTAGCTTTGACATCACCATGATCCTTCAAACCTCTTAATAATATTACAAGATATATTTAATTTATTACATATAATTATGCTTGCTATTATAATAAGGAGTGTCGTCAAGTAATTGTGTTCATTTTAAATTAAAAACAATTCTTCAAATTATTTATATTAAATCCTTATGCCTCACTACTCTAGTAGAGAATGCATTGAAACATATAATTAAAGTGTAATTTAAAGTAAAATGGAACTAATCATTGGCAGCTGAACTATCTTTTATTTAAACAAATTTCTCATCATTTGAAAGTTCATGCATGCACTCTTAAAACTTAATATTGATACAGCATTTGTAGAGAGTGATCTTTATTCAGAATTATAAGATAACTATTATTTCAAGAAGTCTTATATGAATTAAATAGAAAGTTATCTTATCAGAATTTACCATTGAGTGCGTAATTAAAAAGATTGTAGAAATTTTTTTAAACTATATTTTAATGGGCTATTAGACTAGCTGCATATTATGGGGATTTTTAGACAATTTTGCTGATACATTGTAAATCCTTAATTTCATAAAACAAATTTTAAATTGAATTTCATTTCGATTTATGAATTTAAGTTAATTTTGAAATTAAGTTACATTTCTTGCAGAAGATAGTATTGCACTTTGAGCATTTTAAATAAAATTATTTAAAAAATACATTCTTGAGGGTCTAACACGACACCTGTGCATATTAAAGTTTCCTAAATTTTTGAGATAATTAAATTTTATGATTATAGTTTAAGCAGTTGAATTCCTTCTAAAACTTATCATTCTCATTTTTCTTGATAAAATTTTGTGGATCCAGGAAGTGTAGAGTAGGAAAGTAAAGACTTTTCATTTTAATATATTTAATTTATACCAATTTCAAAGAAAATTTTAATGAGGAAATCCAAAATATATTTTATTTACTATTCTTTTTATCCATAACAATATACTAGCTTTATAAAATTAATACTTTTTGCTGCAAGAAATGTATCACCTAAATTCAATTAAATTATTTTTAATAAGATTTGATTACCTCTTTGGTTTAGTGGGAGAACCTCTGTCTAGAATAATATAATTTAATTTATTCATGTCCGAAGGGATGTGAAGGAGCACAAATTAAATAATTAATTATAGGAAAGATACGAATAGATGATTAATGATAGACTTGCTTAAAAATACATCTTTATTAGGAGAATAATCAACAGTAATTTATTTAATAAATTGAGTTAATAATTTCATTTGCTAAAATAGAAAATATGAGAGAAATGATAAACTCTACCAGCTGAAAGATTAAACTTACCCAAGCTTCCAAAAAACATCATTCTAGAAAGCTAAAGTAAGTAAACCTTTATTCTCTAAAAATTATTAGGTCGATTATTTATAAGTTTAGCGAGGGCTAATCTCTAATAAATGTGATTTGCATTATCTAATCATGATATTTAGATGAGGAAATTTGAGAGCGCAGGAAGTCATTACATGAATCCTTGGAGATGAGATAATTCAACTCGCTTTTCATGAGCTAAGAGCAAAGAGAAGGGAAATTTCAGGTCTAAGATAAAGGTAAGTCTTTACCTAAAATAATCAACAACTTTGATAGAAAAATGTTAGATTCGGAGACTAATGACATAGACACTAAAAAAGATCAAGGCCGCTTCTGGAAACATTGAATAAAACACAATTAAAATGCTCAAATACGAAATAAATGCACATTTAAAAACTATTCAGCAAGTTTGAGTGTCCTTAGTATTTTCATTTGTATTTGAAATTGTCAATTCATAATTCGTATTCTACCTATAATTAAATTACTCAGCTAAACCCAATCCTTCTTCAAGGTAGGTATTTTAATATTGCTGAGCGTTTAAGCCATATTTAAATTATAAATCCCACTAAAATAGATAGAATGTCTTGCTGATTTTATTGCACTCTCTCAATTTAAAATTATTATTCCTCTACTCGACTCACCATATAAACAAAAGAATTTTATGCCTTGAAATTTTTATTTGTTACTCGACAATTTTAATATACCAAATTATATTTAAAAAGAAAGATGACTTTGAAAGTCAAATGTATATTTGTGATAAGCGTTGAAATGTAATTAAAAACTTATTAATTTTTATTTTCACTCTCAATAATTTTACACGACGATATTAAATCCTCTTTTATTACTTCAAAATAATCGAAATCAGCATAATAAAAAAGGTGTTAATAAATCTGTAGCTTTGAATCAAACTGGGTGACTTTCCTTATCAATAATATTCTCTCATTTAAATTTTTAAAATTAGTAAATAATTGGAAAAGTAAAAATAATAATCTTTTCTTTATTGAGGTTAAAACTTAAAATAAGAATTATAATTATAAATGGAGAGCTGTAAATTATAGCATAGGCAAAATTAGATGATCAATAAATTAATCCTTAGAATTTTCTTTAACTTAAAGTGATTAGTAACAGTGATTTATTAATTGATAATCAGTTTAATTTTGAAATTTTTAGATTAAATCTCTAAATGGCACAATGAAAAATCTCAATACCCTCTCCACTCTAAAAAGATTAAACGCTTAAAAATCTTAAGGACAAATAAGTAAGTAAACCTTTTTGCGTTTTATCTTATTTTCGATAATTTATTAATGTTTAGCCATGATTAGCACCATTATACATATAATAAGATATCATAAACTTATTCTTTTAGGGAGCTTAAATGACAATTGCGAACAGCTCAACTCAAAAAAGACTTCTGTATTGCGCATGGTAAACGAGAGCAAAGGTATAACCTCTATAAAAGTCAAAGTGGATTAGCCTTTGAAGATAGTAAAATTAGCTTTGAAGTGATTAATGCATTAATTAGGAACATATTGAAGGCAGTGAGGGAATATAAACACAATCAACTAACATAAAAATGCATCTAAATTCACTTCATCTCTACCATAATGAAAGCGCAGACCTAATTAAAATATATACAAATTGAGTTCTGTTTTAAGAGGCTCGACTAGAACTTTTTGTATTTAATTTATGTCGAAGATAATCTAATCGTATCTTCCCTATATTATCAGTTATCTTATATATGGATTGTAGCTGCTCGAGTATAATTTTATTTCACTATGATTTCGAGCTCTTAAGATAGAAAATGCTGGTGCAAATAACAAGAAATTAGCCAAAGCTTCATCCTGAGATACTTCTTTCCACTCATTTATAAGAGAGAGAGAGAGAGAGGAAGAAAGATATTTATTTCTTTAATGAATAGTGAAAACCGCAAAAAGTATTTTAATAGAGTGAATAATCTCTCTTTGTAATTAATTCAAAGTTATAATTTCTATAATTTATTTCAAAATTAATACAATGAAAGTTTAAGAGATTAAAAATGATATTTGCCAAAGAAAAATTAGCCAAATTCTTTCTCTAAACAAACTTCAAAAAAAAAATACTTCATTCTTGAAAAGAAAGACTTGAATATAGTGTTTTATAAATTCTATGAATTTTTTGTCTTATTCTTTGAAATTAATTCGCCTGAAATTTTTTTAATATACATATCTTACATATTAATTTTTTTATATTGCTCAAAATTAATAAAAACAATTTAAAAGTAATTTTAAAGCAATTTCCCCTAAAAACTGAATTTACTTGCCCAAAAGATAAAAATAGATGTGATAAGAAAGTTATATAAAGTTATTTTAAAATGCCAAAATATTTTATCACAAGCTTAATAAAGAAAAGCCTTTAAATCTTAAATTTACAAATTTTACTCCTTCTATTAATTCATAAGAAGAGAATTACGAACACTAAACAGTTGATCAATAATTAGTTTAACCTTTATTTGACAAGATCATAAAATATTTAATCATATAATCTTTTTAATTTTTTGAAAGTTAAATACGAAGACTTGATCTAACATTTAAATGAATGCATAGGTGCTACTCCCAAAACACCTGAAGAATCAAATTATAATTTTATATTTTAAAGATTCAGAGACTAAAATACAAGCACTTCAAGATAAAATCATTAAAAATATTATTTATTATTTATACATTTCCATCAGCCTCAAAGAAGTATATAATTTTAATATTTTTAGATCCCTTGTAAAATTTATTATAAAATTTCCAAAAATAGAATTATTTCGCCTGTTACTTTAATAAAACATTTTTTGGGGTTGGGGTTCTTATTTAACATACCTAATGCTTAATTAAGAGTGTTAAATATTATTCTTTTTATAAATTTAATTTATTTAAGTAAATTAAAAAACTTTAATAATTTGAATCAACATGACGTCAAAGCTTAAGTAATGACCTCATAGATTAAATGAAAGACACCCCGCCACCAGTATGTCATAATGCTTAAGTAAAAAAAATTTCTAATAAAATCAGTGTTTCACTCTAGGACTTAATTTTTAAAAAAATAAATTGATAGCTTTCTACTATAACTGCAGGCTCTCTGCGGGGAGAGTTGATAGCTTTAAAGCTGAAAGGATCTGGAGTTGATATCTTCCCTCAATGCTGAAGCAGCTTAGGAGAGTCTGCAAAAGTCATTCTTCTTTTTCGAGAGTAACCAATCATTTATTTCACCATAATTGAGGTCAACTAAAATAGATCATTTTCAGAGATAAATGCAATGAGAAAATCCATTGATAGAATCTTCATACCACCCCCAAGTGTTTTTTATTACTTAAAATCCTCAAACCTCATTATATTTACCTTTCGCATTCTTTAATTAAGAAGGATTAGCATTGAAAGCTATTTTTCAAAGCAAAATTTTGCTATTTTAAAAAGAACAATATTTTTATTAAATTAAAATACAATTTCTTGTGTATTCAGCTATAAAAGCATAATTAAATCTCTTAAACAGAAGGGATAATCTAAGAATATGTAATTATAATTTAATATCTGTTGCCGAAAGAAAGTTTTTAATTTGTAGCTTTAAATGAAAAATAAAAGAGTTTATATGAGCATACAAATAAGTGAGCAATTTTTTAATTCATTTTAATATATTATTTTAAGCTATTTATATTTGTCAAATAAAAAATATAGATGATATCTTTTATAGTTGCACAATTCAAATTATTAGATGATTTAAGAAGATAATTTAATTTTTATAATCTAATTATATATTTATTAAATATGAAGAATAAAAGAATAAGGTTCCAATAAAATTAGCTGTGAAATTACCATAATTTAAAAATTAAAGAATTTTTTGGATTTATTTTATATTTATAAGATCATTTATATACAGTAATTCAATCGCTCACTTCATAAAATTAATTACAAATATTAATAATTAAAAAATAAAAATTAACTTAACTTATAGTGCTTCAAAACCTTTGATGTTTAATTTGCTTTGTTAGAATTTGAAGATGCCATCCTAGAAGAGAGAAAAGATGTGGTTTTGAGTAATGGAAGTAAGTACACAGGATAGTGGTTCAGAGATTAACCACATGTCTATGGAATCTGTATCTTTCCAGAAGAAGATTTGAGAGAACGCTATTTTTTAAAATAATATAAAGTTAATATATTATTTTAGAAAATTATTAACCCCATGAGAAGTTGCTAATCTAAAAACGGTGTTTTCAATAATTTCAGTTTAACTTTGAAATTTGTATCATCAAATGTATTAAAATTCTTGACATTTTTTAAATTATCTAAATGAAAACTAATCAGTAACAAGATAAAAATTAAAAATTCTGATCTTTTTCTTATGCTTTTTATTGTTCTGATTTGATCTGCTACTTGAACAAGTTTATAGAATACAAAATTGTAAGTAATTTTAATTATTCTAGCAAACAATGGGGAGAAGTTAAATCAAGTTAGGATTACAGTTTCTATCTCCAAATCATTTTGAGTAATAATATATCTTATCTGACTTTCTTACTATAGAAAATGTAATAGGTAGGGATTGTATCTTCTGACTTTCTGACCAATCAAAATATTAATATTACTTAAAAGCTATTATATAATATAAGCACGCTAATTTTTGCTTATTCTTGTTATCAAGACAAAGCTAACAATCTTTATCCTTTCAAGGGCAGCTTGATTGCCAGCACATTTTCTTGGCTCCATCTCAGAGTTCAGCATGCTATCTTGGCTAAAAAGTTTGATGAGCATAGTCATCTTCACACCCCGTCACTTGTTCTATCTCACTTTAATCTGCTTGAAGTCGGTCGAGGATATATCTTGCAAGTTGAATAGCTGTGAAGGGAACCTCTTCTCCTGAATACTCCATCGCCTCTGTCAACATCGCTACCGTTGGTGACTTTAGATCTCGATTGGCTTCATGATATACTTCATTATTCTAGAAAAAATCAGAGATGCTTGAAGATATAGCTCTTACATTTATTAGGAGCTCTTAACATGGCATTGTGTGCTGAAAGATTTATGACCGTAAGCAAACCCATTTCTTAAACTATAGATGAGTCAATCTTCATTCATATATTCCTGCTCTTATTCTAACCCATAAATCTTTTGATTGGCTAGAAAAATCAAAAAACCCTCTTATCTTTTCTAAAGTCAGAAATTAAGATCAGATTTAATATAACTGAAATAATTAGTGATAAGCGCAAACCGAACTTGAAATAACTTTTGGGTAGCTCTCGCTTGCCAGAATAATTAAAATGATAATTTAATTATATCAATTTTATATATTTTAATTTTCTTCTCCTTAATTGATGTAAATGAACAAAAAACAGTAGAAGTTTGGCTTAATCAAGCCAGTGTCAGGAATTAGAGAAGTCTTTAGCTGAGATGCCAGTATAAATTAATTCACTTGATTTCTTAATCCAAATTAATATAGCATATCACTACATTATGACTTCATTGAGTGTGTCTTATTTTGCTTTAACTAATTTTTTATGATTTTTAATCAAAAGGGAAGTTAATAACTTTTTATCGATAAATTTCTGAGAAAAAAAAAGGTAAAATAATTTTTAAAAAAATATTTTTTTTTTTTTAATTTTTTTTTAAATAAAATTAATTTTTTTTAAAAGTTTTTTATTTTTAAACCAAAAAATTTTTCTAATTTTTTGAATTTTTATTTTATTTTTGCTTCTCGAAATGTCAAAATTAAAAAGAAAAAATTTAAAAATTTTTTCCAATTATTGAGTTTTATTTAGGATTTTCATAATTCTATTATTTTAATTTTTTTTTTTCATAAAAATTTATACTTTTTATTTTATAGAATTTTATTTTTCTGTATTAAGAACTAAAAAGAAATAATATTGTAAAATTTAAATTTAAATATTAAACGTCTTTTTTTAAATTTAAATTGAATGGAATTTTGATTACCTTTATGTATTTGTAATGTCCTAGCATGATTTCTCTTTTTAGGAAAATAACCATTTTTCCCAAAATCAGTCTCGGCTTTCTTCTTTCCAGCAGCCCGGGAACAATTTCCCCAAGTCTAAGCCTTGAAAAAAGTGCAGTTTGGAAAATTTAAATTCCGGGTAAAATATCAGATAATTTGCTAACTCTTAATTATTTCTAAAAATTATCAGACCCTAAACAACAAAATGTTTCATTTTTTTTCAAGTTCAATTTATTATAAAATTGAAAGGCTACAATAGATTAGCGCACCATTACCACTTCCCCACTCTTTTTATACTTTTTTTATAAATTTTATTAAATTTTTTAATGGGAGTTATGAACAGAATTAAACAATTTAAAAATAAAGAATTTTATCATAAATTAAGTTAAATTTTGAGTTAGAAGGGAAATTGGAGAAATGGAGTTCGAAATGGGAAGGGCAAAACATTCTTAAAAGATGGTACATCGTTTGAGGGCAATTTCAAAGATGATATGGAAAGGATATGGAATATGAATTTATCAAAATGGGGGAAAATATGTAGGTGAATGGAAAAATAATTTGGAAGATGGAGAAGGAACTATTTTTTATGAAATATATTCAATTTAAATCATGAATCCTATTAAATACTAAGTAAGAGCTATAAAATATAAAAATGTAGAAGATTATGAAAGTTTTTAAAAAGATAAAGTTTTTAGAGCATTTATGTCAAGGTTTAAAAATTTTAAATTTTATGTTAAAATCATCAAATTGATTTAATAAATTATATATATATTTATATTAAGTCCCTTCTAACTTAAAATTTTAGAATTTCATCATACTATCTTAATGCGTGGCTTATTTCTGATTAATTTTATTGATTGTCACGTTTATTAGTGCTGAGAAATTAGTGAAATCTTTAAGTATCGATAAATTTTGTTAAGCTTACGTCTGGCTTTTAGTGACGTGGCCAACTTAAAATTCCCTTTGAAAAATTTTAAAAGATTTAATTATTAATGGGGTTTGGGGGCTTAAACCAATTTTATTTTTTTGTATTTCTAAAAAACTTTAAAAAAATTTTTAGTTTTCATTTTAAATATACTATTTATTATTTCATTTGTAAAAGTGAGAAACTTAATAATGCCTGTAGAGGGATAGAACAGCAAAACAAAGAGAAAGAAGTGATTATAAATCCTTTTTTTTTTGTTTTATGTTTTTGGGAGAAAGAAAAATTTAAAGAGACTTAGAAAATTCAACCCTTTTTTCCCCAAAATTAATAAAAATTTATTAAAAAAGTTTTTTTATTGTCTTTGCCCTTCCTTCTAAACGATCTTCTTCAATTGCGCCATCGTAGCCATCTTTGTAAGCATTTTATCCCCCCTTTTATACTAGTTTGAGTTCTCTTTCCCCAAATCACTCTCTCCCAATCCTCACTTGCTTTCATTGAGAGTATTAAATTTCTCAATACTGTTTTCATTCCATTAAAAAGTCTTGAAAGGGTAATTAAAAAAAGTTTAAGGAGTACAAAAACTTTTTAAGCTTTTACCCCGAAGCAGGGGGGATACTTGAGAGGGATTATTAAGAATAACGGAGGTATCAAAATAGGACAGCTGATTATGTGTTGTAGCATACCTAACTTCAATTTAAGGTTTTATTCCGTTGCCAATATTTTTTTATTTTAAAAAGGGTTTAAATTTTTTTCGAATGAATGATTGCAAGAGAGAATAGAAAAACAGAGATTCTAAATCTTTTGCCTCACTGTATGTAAGAGAAAGAAGAATAAGGCGATTTTGAATTGAAGACTTAAAAATTAGTAATTACTTGCAGATTAGCTTAGCAAAATTAGGATCAATATCCTTCTCAGTGGCCTTCTTTTTAAATTGCGTACATTTTATCTCTTCTACTTCTTATACCTTCTTCTACTGTTTCTCTCCCATGATTTTTAAATTTCTTGAGAAATTAATTAAAAGGTGCGCTGTTACTTTCTACCTATCTTAATCATTACTCGATCACTTTAAACTCTACCAATCATTTTTGCAAAATATATCTCAGATTATTTGAGGGGTCTTGAATTTTCATTACCTACCTTCCTTTAAATCTTAATTTATAAATGAGATATTGAACTTACAGATACATAAAATATATTTAAATATAAAATAATAGCTAGATTATTAATAGTTTAAGTGAATTTGATGAATAACTACTCAATTATTGGCTTGAAATATGTCTCTTAAAAAAAATAATTTAAAAAAAAGAATTAAAATTGAATACTTTTTATGTTTCTCATTTAAAATGAAATAAATTGATTCTATATCCAGATGGTTCTATCTTGTACAAAGGATAGTTCTTAAAAGGTTAATTTCATGGCTTTGGAAAATATATCTGGGAAGATGGTAGAACATATGAAGGAGACTATTAATATAGAAAAAAGCATGGGAAGGGTGTAATGATATTTGTTGATGGTACCAAAGATGATGGCGAATGGAAGAATGGTAAGCTGGATGGACAAGCAATTTCCTATTATGATTAAAATTTAAGTTGATTAAACTATTTAATATATATAAAATATAGATCCAAGTATCAATTGAATCTTTATAGTTTTTAAAAATATGTTTTTAATATTTATTTTAAAGAGGAGGAGATAATGTGCATTATATAATCAGACACCAGAACATTTTAAAAATTTGCATGAATTATATGAAGATTATTAATCAAGATAAAATTATAAAATTCATATAAAGCCTAGAGGTTATTAAGACTTAAAATAAAGACTTACTTGATTGATTAAATAAAAAACTTATGGAACTTGACACAATGATAACAATAGAGAGATAAAGACTCAGTTAGGGAATGAGAAACTACTCCACTTAGTTGTCAGGGGAGCTGGTGCTCTCCTTCTTTAAACCTCAGCTAGTTTCAAGAGCTTCAGTCAAGGTGAGAAGGCGTGTATCAAGGTAGTTGGAAAGATGCAACTGGCAAGTGTAATTGAGAATGAAAGCTTTTATATATTTTCGGATTAAATATTATTCTTTCTTATATCCCGATGGCACAGTTGAATATGATGGCTATTGGAAAGAAAATAAATACCATGGCATTGGAAAACTTATTGATGAATATGGCAACACATATGAAGGAGAATGGAAGGAGGGTAAAATGAATGGCAAAGGCATTGTGATATATGGATCTGGTACGAAATATGATGGCTCTTGGGAGAATAGCCATTGGCATGGTATTGGAAAGTACATTTTTCCTAATGATGATATATTAGAAGGAGAATGGGACAAAGATATTATAAAAATAATAGGTCTGATGACATATGCGAGTGGTGACAAATATGATGGCGATTTTAAGGAT
This sequence comes from Tetmemena sp. SeJ-2015, assembly GCA_027382625.1. Classification (NCBI taxonomy): domain Eukaryota; phylum Ciliophora; class Spirotrichea; order Sporadotrichida; family Oxytrichidae; genus Tetmemena; species Tetmemena sp. SeJ-2015. Next base: position 25,502 of record JAJKFJ010021310.1, read on the forward strand.
TAAAAGTAAGATGGAAATGGCACCATATAAATTATTCTATTTTTTTATTAGCACTTATTATTGGACGAATGGAGACGTATACAAGGGACAATTTAAGGAAAATAAACGTTGTGGTTACGGAGTATTTAATACTCTTAAAATATAAAATTACTTTAAATAAATACTTATGAAAATTTAATGGCTTCAAATAGAGAGTGAGAATTATATTTTGATTATTTCTTATTGAAATAATTTATTTTAGAATTTTCAAAACTTTATTGAATGATTACTACAACTTATTAGAGCAGATTAAAAAAGATTTGATGCAATAATACCCTTATATTATGATATAGGTAAATTTATTGGATAATAATTTTCAAATTTTTAAATTGCATTTATGAAAACTGACGAATCTGAAAAATACATCAAGAAAAAGAAGAAGTTGATACATGTATGGATAGGAATTTAAAAGATTATCAAAGGAATTAAGTGTCAAACTAATTCACAATGATTTTGAAATCGACTTATAAGCTCTTTATTATTCATTTGATTTCATAATTTATTTCACTTAATATGAAATGATAAAGATGAGGTGTTTGCTATAACTAGCCCCGACTTAAGCATACTCTCATTTATGTATAAACTTAAATGCACTTAAATCCTTTTAGATTACCTTTGCTTTGCTTTTTATAATCGAGCTTTTAATTCTAATTTATGAATGGTATAATCTTTCTTAAATAGACTTGCACATCAGCGGTATATATATATATATAATTAAGATTACTCATAACTACTTAGTCAAGAAAGACTCTCTTCCATTGCTAAAAATAAGCCATTCTTTTAGATAAATGTAAATAATACTTCATGATTTTTACTCGAACTTTATGCACAAAATTTGAAAAGATCAGAGTTTACTTATATAAAAACAGCACTAACACCAATAGAAGCGAACGTACTTTTTCTCGATCATAGCCTAAAGTTATTAAGATAATTAATTGCTATTACTAAGCCCCTGTATAAATAATTGCTCTTCCATATTTAAAGCTTCAAAAATTTTGGTAATCTTTAAATTCCATTAGTTGATTTATATCCTTACAATAAAAGTTGGTTTAGTCAAATCTTCATAGAAGTCGAAACATTTTCTATAAGTATTAAATTTTAAGATGTAATATTTTTAAAAATAATAACAATGTTTAAATAGAAGAGTGCATTAATCCTATCTAGTGACCAAGAGAAAAACTAGAGTTTAATAGCCCAATAATTATTAATTTATAAATCACTAAAGAATAAATTTAGAATTACATAGTAATAGTCCATAGTGATTCTTTATAATAAGTGAAGTAGATTTACTTTAGAATAATTGTAGATAATCAAAAAATTAAAACGGAAAAAAGTCGTAACTCCAGATGCATTTTTTAGATGTATTCGCACTAATTATATCCATACAACTGAAACAGAGATCGTGAAGTCATAAAAGGTGGGGACATATACCTCCATTAGGATATCCTAGTAGCAATTTTTAATTTTCTTTCGGCTCTTGATTATGATTGGAAAACTCTAACCCGGAGTAAACCACTTCTGCGGTTTATTATTATTTTAATGGGTTCAAATAACCTATATATCATAGTAGAGCTTATGCTCGGTAAAGCTACTGGATTATTATGATAATAGAAAACGACTCCATAGAAATAGGATCTGATTAAAGAATAAAAATGCAAACAACTTACCTTTACAACTTCCCATAATATCCCTTTGCAATTTTTACCATAATATAATGACGAGTCCAGAAAAAGAGATAATGCATCTAGGGTATAGGGACTCAAATTGAGGAAGTTGATTTCTTCTCTCAAGGCTTCAGGGAACACCTCAGCAAGATTACCCTTCTTTAATCACTCAACAGTATTCTCTGGCATATTTACTAAACAAGTATGCCACGAAGATGAGCTAATTTGTAAAAGAAGCATTTTGTAGTGTCCAGTTGATCTCCTAACCCAATACCAAACAGACTTAGGTTCCTGTCACAAGTGCTATGTTTGCAATTTTAAATTTCCAAGTCTTAATCGATTTTTAATCTCAATTATATCTTTATGATTCAATAGGTTGACTCAAATTCTATACGTGACTTAATTCTATTTGATTTTAAAATGATGTAAACCTAAATTAAAGTTAAAATCTAGGTCCCGTGACGTTGCACTAAAGTCAGCTTGGCAAGGGGTAGTGATCCGCTTGCAATTTTCCAATGCCTCTGCTCATTACGCTTATCCTCTAGAGGAGATCTAGTTTAGTAATAAGTCAGTAAGTACTTTGAATATGATATAGAAGGCTTCGTGGATTATTGTGAACCCCAAAAACGTGCGTGAATTGCAGTAGTTCCTAAGTACTAACAAATTCGACCTAATTTAGCACTCTGTCGTTTTGGATTAGGGATCCAAAAGGAGTAATGGTTGCGTTTGAAATCGATAAGAATGAGCTAGCTAGATGTAACTAACCAAGCAGGGGCCTCGTGATAGGAAGTCTAGTTAGGACTTGATCACAGGCCATTTTTCACATAATGTAATTTGAAGGTGACACCTTACTCAATTGAGTTCTCAAGTCTGACCAGGAAGTCTTTGCCACTTTGTTTCACTCAAGTCTATGCAACGCCACTGAGCTTTTAAGATTAGAGTTGTCCAGTCAAATGGAAAGACTCATAGTAAGTGCAGACGGGGGAGTCAGTATGTTTTATTCACCCCTACTGCTGAGATATGAAGCAGTGGGGAGGGCGCATTTTGGTCTTAACAGTGAAGTTATGGCTGACATGTGGATGCAAGTGGTTTTAATTAAGTGTTTTTTTTCCCCAAATCTTAATTCCTTTAAATTTAAATTTTAAATTAATTTTCTTTATAATAAGTTTAGGATTGTTTTAAAAAAAATTTTAAAAAGTTTATTCAATTCACAGTTTAACTCTATCAACTTAAGTTGAAACCCCTTACAAATTGGCAGATCATATAAGTTTCTCTTTTGAAATAGTCCATTCCTGGTGATCATGTACTTCTTCGTGCATTTTGAATAGGGGCAACCCTGCTTATAAAATAATTTTCGCGCAAAGACAAGTCGTGCTTATTATTTACTCCGTCTTGTTTGTATGTGTTTAGTTTAAGAGTGTGCAAGTATTATTATATTATGCGCCCTTGTCTTTAAGTATGTTTCTCTTGTATGATTCTTTCTCTGTTTCTTAGTGCTCTTCTTCCCATTGACCCCAAGACGATGACCCAAATCACACATGGCCAAGGCCAGCTTTAAAACCCAGGACTTGATGCTGAAGAGCCAGAGTGCTTGAGTGCTCTACTTTTCAGTGATTTGATTGTCTCTGCTATCGTGCTGATAATTGTCTCTATAAAAAAGGGAAATTAAATAAGTCTTCATGCCTGTCTATGAACAACTTATTTGCCTCTTTTCTCCCCTTTCTTGATCCTTTTTTAATATGACCGAAGAGCTTCGACAGGGTTAACCCGGGGCGAGTACTAGGCGTTGAAGAGACATGGCATTTGATACTTGCAAGTGTCAGCACTTATGAGGGGCGATGAATTACGGCATTGTCCAAAAAGACCAGCCCCTACTTGTTCTGTGTACAGGGGCAGTGCGCACGCTGTGCAGAGTCTTGTACACGAAGTTCTCAAAGGAGTCGAGCCCACTCCCCCTTCAAGTCCCTGAAGAGATGCCCTTGTCCGACTGATTGCTGAGAGCAATAAATTTGAGAACGCTGACTCTTTTCTGTTTTTCTCCCCTTTATAGCTTTCAGCAAACCTTCCGTTTTTCCCAGTGCCCATTGAGGGTTCCTTGATTTTTGAAGGGAGTTCTCTCGTTATTCTTGTAATAGATCTGCCTCTTGTAATGAGATCGATCTTGGAGATGGAATGCCTATATCGTTAGGATTAGATTGAACGTGATTTCATATAGTAATAAGGACCACCCCCTTTCAAACTTACCCTCTTCATCACTCTTGGACTATATATCTTGTTGAGACTTGGTCACTTTCAATGAGCTCAATTCATACCACTGTCCATCAAAATTACTCTTCATCTCTCCTCCTTAAAGTAGTCTCTTTTTCTTCTTCATCGGTTTTTCTTATAGGGGTAACTCTTGTCTTTGATTCAGAGCTGACTTTGTCTTTCTATTTAAGAAAAGAAACAGCTCGCTTGCTTACACTCTGGACTTAGTAACTGCATTGCATAATTTCATCTAAGCACGAATTCATTTAGTTTGATTTTGAATCGCGTCTAAGGTGGAGTCACTAGAGCAAAACCTTGCTATTCTCAAATTTCACTCATGGTTTGAATTATAGAAAAATTAACTTGCTCGATACGATCTAATAAGTAACTTACTCGTTCTCTCTAAGTGCTTGGTCCAAGCAACTCTTGATCTTCATCCTCATGACCAATCGCATCCCGATCATCATCAAGACCTTGGGCGTCTTTGAAATAGCTTTGGTCGAACCCTCTCTCAATTGATATTGAGTTTTTGTCACATAGCTCGATCCATTCTCCAAATGTTCTTTTTGATTGCATCAGACCTGAAGTTGCTCTCATCAATGCTAACGATCACGAAGTCCTCGAACATGAACTGACCCAAGAGTTTGCTACCCCTTTCGCTTCTCATAAATACTGGGGCCTGATCTTGAGTTAGCTCATTGTTAAAAACCCTATCAGTTGAAGTCTTTTTCTCAGGAACTTGCTTATATGGTCTGCTTGGAACGTGATTTAAAGAGTGTTGTTGCTAAGTCCTTCCTATCCCGTTCTTAAACCTCTTCCCCCTTAAATCGGGACTAATATTCAATTTAAGCTTTATTTTGGAAATTTTTTTTTTTAAAACTACTGCTGTTAAGTTCGTTACTATTTTCGACTACTTTCCCCCTTGTGCTCTTTGTCCCTGGCAGTTGAGAAAAAATGCCATTTGGGGCGACTAGGGGTCATGGATACGCTTGCAAAATTAGGTGGGCTTTATCCTGTGCGTCAATCTATCTGCTCTCCCGATGGGTTAAACCGGGTTTAATGTGGCAGGTGCCAATTATTCTAAATGCAACCTCCAATAAAATTTTCCATTACAAAATTTAGGATTCACCAAATGCCCGGATTTTGTTTCTCCCCTTGAGATGAGCTTCCCAATGAACCCCTATTTAGGGGTTTTAAAAAAAAAATTAATTTTGAATTTAGAAATACTTTTTTTAAAAATTTATCAAAACTAAAAAACAACAATGTGAAGCTGAGATTTGGATTTGCTAAAAAATTAAAAAAAAAAATTATTTTAAATAAAAGGAAAAAAGTTTTTTTTAGAATATTCTATTCTGAAAACAGGGTTTATAGGGAAATTTTTAAAAGTTAGAGATGGTTTTTCTTAATTTGGAGTTAAAATTCCTTTTTTAAAAATTTAAATTAATTAATTTGCTAATTAAAAACCTAAACCGGGGGGGGGTTTGAACACCCCCTCCAATCATAAAACAGACTCAATAGTAGGAATACCATTGAGCGGAGCGAAGTCTGATTTATGATTGGGGGACGGGTGTTTGAACCCCCCCCCGGGTTTGGGTTTTA